>SJYC01074586.1:0-22203 GCA_006408675.1 Madoqua kirkii
ATACGGGGAGGGAGGTGGAAGGGGGGTTCAGGATTGGGAACACGTGTACACTCATGGTGGATTCATGTTGCTGTATGGCAAAACAAATACAGTAAAGTACAATAATTAAAATAATAATAATAAATAAATAAAGGAAACGCCTGGACCTAAAGCAGCATTTCAGATAGAATTTTAGAACCCACCAGAACAAAAGTGTTCTGAGAGAGTTCATGATGTCTACCAATGTGACTATGTACATGTCAGCGTAACGACCCAAACAAGGAGGGCATGATCAGTTCTCCTGCTACCAGTGCTACAAGGAAAACAGCATGTGGTAACAGGGACCCAGAAAAGTTCTCCTTTTTGCCATAGGAAATTTGGCTTCTCGTGACCCCTACATAATTCAAGGTAGAGCACAGCCAGTTTGGAACACATGATGGAATAGTCTCAGAGACCTGTCATTATGTGTTATATCAGTTTTTCATATGGTGCAATGCTCACTGTCCTCTCTCAAGATCTTAATACTTCTTCACTGGATTACTCTTTCACTCAGTCAGCCTACAGTACAATCACCTGAACCTAAAACTCTGTATTGCTCTTCATTACTATTTGCATAATAATATAAAATCAGAGTCCTAATAAAATGAAAACACAGTAGTACCACTTCCAAATAAGAATGTATGCAACTTCAGAATTTCATCTGTATAAAACCCCAAACTTAATATGTGCTTACAGTCAAATGCACTAAGAAATCACGACATATCTTTTTCATAAGATATCTTCCTTCATGTAATTTTTAAAAGTTATAAAGTATCACGAGGAAAATAGGAATTCCTAATGTGCTCCTCAGGAAAACGCTAATAACAAAATTTTCCTCAAGTATTACTATATGAACCAAAACTTCTTTCATCTGTAGAAGTGAAAATGTACACTTATTGTGTGAGTCCTTAATTAATGCAAGAAAATCCAATTATTTTTAATATGCCAAGATAATATATTTTATACCAGTTAAAATTGTAAAACTGATAGATGGCAAGGGTAGGCCTTACTTTGAAGTTTTACTGCTGTTTTGCGATCCACATCATCTCACTAGTTTTTACTTTAATTGTATAGAGAAACTGGAGTGTAAAGATAAGTGATGGAATGAAAGCAGACACCAATTATCCACTAATTAATACTGTTCCTGCATAATCTTATTGTGTGAGTCCTTAATTAATGCAAGAAAATCCAATTATTTTTAATATGCCAAGATAATATATTTTATACCAGTTAAAATTGTAAAACTGATAGATGGCAAGGGTAGGCCTTACTTTGAAGTTTTACTGCTGTTTTGCGATCCACATCATCTCACTAGTTTTTACTTTAATTGTATAGAGAAACTGGAGTGTAAAGATAAGTGATGGAATGAAAGCAGATACCAATTATCCACTAATTAATACTGTTCCTGCATAATCAACTGGGAAGTAGAAAGGAGAGAACTTCAGCCTTATTAGAAAGTTTTACTTTTCCAGCTTTTACTAATCATGGCATAGAGCTAGCCATTTATCTCCAGATTTCTAAGAACGTCATAACACATTCCAATTAGAAAATTAATGATGCCACTGGCATCTTAAAATTTTTAATGATTATCATTTGGTCTTTCATGGATGAAAAATAGAATAGCCATCAGATTTCAGATGCACATTTCATTCTTAAAAAAAAGATAAAACCAAGACAGCATAAATACTCATTACCAGATAAACATCAACCAACATTAGATTTTACAAGCAAAGTATAAAATAAAGCACCATTATCTTTAATATCAGTAGTTACTCAACATACTAAATCTACATTTTAAATTTGAAATTTTTATCATTCCTTTTCTCAGAGGAAATATTTTATATGTAGTCCCCTTAAATCTATCATTATTATACATTCAAAATCTTATATAAATCAATTCATTTCTCTACAACATTACAGTTGTACATGGCCTCTAATTAACATGGCAACCTCGAATCATTAGTAATTTCAAGTTTAAAACTCTGGGCTGGGAGTTGGGGTACTGGAGTTCAGTTAATTTGGCTAATGAGTTTCTGTGAAACTTTGGGCAAGTCCCTTATCTTGTGCTTCAGTGTTTCCATTTAAAATGGAGAAAATAAGACAGTCCTGCCCCATTTCACCGACAATAATAGAAGTGAGATCAAATGTTTAGGAAAAAAAAGGCCATAAATAACTTTTTAATGAAAAAAACTATTATAATTATTTTTAGTTTTTTCAGTACCAAATTCTTAATGGACTCAAATGATCTGAGATTCATTCAACTTCTTACATTTCAAATAATCATAGAGCAATTTGCTCACTGATAAAAAGAAATCAGTTTGATCTAACTAGTAAATGTTAAAGGAAGGAGAGTATATTTCAGCTCTTAATTCCAAATAAAGACAATGCAATAAATATATGATGAAGATGTGTTTGTACACAGAACACTTGCCATAACTACAGACAGCAAGCAATTTTTTTTAAAATAAATTCAAGTAGCATTAGATTTCTTATTTGAATGAAAGTATGTTAGTTGCTCAGCTGTGTCCCACTCTTTGTGACCCCATGGACTGTAGCCTGCCAGGCTCCTCTGTCCATGGAATTCTCCAGGCAAGACTACTGGTGTCGGTTGCCATTTACTTCTCCAGGGGGGTCTCCCCTATGCAGGGATTGAACCTGGGTCTCCTGCATTGCAGGCTGGTTCTTTCCCATCTGAGCCAGTAGGGAACATAGCAGGATAAAACGGTTATTTCTTTCCATCTTGAAAAATCACCTAAAAATAACATGAGGAATAAGAAACACAAATTTCACTTTTGGCAAATTTAGGAGATAAACCACAAAATGAGCACAGAGGCCGCCGAACTCAATAGTCACAGAATACAGTTGTAGACTACAGGCATTGTCACATGTCAGGAAGAACACAGTGATGGTGAGGAGCACAATGTTGAGGGTGATGGGCACTCCCTAAGGTATAAACTCCTTAATTTTTATCAGTGGAATAAGGCACACGGGCTGACAGCCAGGGCTCTCTTGAATATGGTTTGATTTTAATAAGTAGAGGGGGACACTGCTAACCAAGCAATCATACAGATAAACTGTACTTGCAAAGAGAAGTCTCTCTCTGTGGCTATGCATCTTCATTAACTGGGGCAAAAGGAAAGAGAGAAAGAAGAAAAATTAACAGTCAAAAAAGAACATTCACAAGAAAAATGCTGCTATAGAGCAGGTTAAAATAATGACAAATATTAGTTATATAATTATTAGTCAATAAAACAATTATGCAATCAGCTCTAAATTGGGATTCATAAAAAGTACATAATCATAAAATTTTATTGATTAGTAGCATAATGACTAAGCCAGTATAATCAGTCACTCACCTCTGATTTGTGTTTTATTTTTTCTTCTTCTAAAATACGTGCAAATTCTTCTTTCTGGTGTTCAAATTCTGATTTGAGAAATGTATGTTCATAACGAAGCTTATTATACTCAGCTCTATACTTTTCCACTTCCTAAATTTAAAAAGATTGTAATTTATCACAAATTTAAAAATGAAATTTATAGTTACTTTGAAAATCACTTTTGCAAAAAATTTAAACTGTTCTATACTGAAAGCCATTCTAAAAGTAAAAAATAAGCTTAACAGAAGTATAAGCAAACTCTGAAAAAGTCCTCATGACAAGAATGCTACAAACAGAATTAGCACACTCCTGAAAAGGTATTAATAAAGCAAATTATCATTAATCTCATTTCCTCATGGATTCTAATAGAAATGTGTGGCATGTCAGAAGTTCTGACTTCTTGGCTTAATAAAATAATATTTAAAAATGTAGCACACCTTCAAAAATAGATTTTAAAAATTAATTCTATGAGAGAGGAGCACTGAAATATTTACACTACCATGTGTAAAATAGCTAGCTAGTGGGAAGCTGCTATACAGCACAGGGAGCTCAGCTCAGTGCTCTATGACAACCTAAAGAGGTGGAATGGGGGGCGGGGGTGGAAGGGAGGCTCAAAACGGAGGGTATATATGTATACATACAGTTGCTTCACATTGCTGTATAGTCAATATTGTAAAGCAATTACATTCAAATTTTAAAAAATAATAAAAATAAAAACTAATTCTATAACAAAAAATACCATCTTAAAAGTCAGAAAGGATGAATTCTAAGTATGTAAATGGTTATCTGAATGCTTAGCATAATAACCTAAAGTTCAATCAAATGTTATAATGATAGTCCAAGTCAACACACCAGTCTGAAGAATAACTTCAACTCTCCTGACTAACCAACAACACATGCAATACCTATGACCCAGTTCTGCTCCCTAACACCAAAAAGTTGATAGCATTCTGAATCTCAAGAAAAACTTGGGCAAAAGAGCAAGAAGAAGGAGACACTATTTCAACATGCATCAAGAAATTAATAAGGAAAGCATGCCTCCTAAAATACTCAGCTTACTGTAAATCTTCAGTTGAAAGATTTCTAAGCCAGTTTATTGACCAAGAAAGTGGGTTTCATGAATTTTATTATGGACATACTTCAGTTAAAAAAAAAAATCCTTTCACTTAACTTGATCATCTAACTCAGGTTTATTAAATCTACTCAGTTCAGTTCAGTGTCTCAGTCGTATCTGACTCTTTGCAACCCCATGGACTGCAGCACGAAAGGCCTCCCTTCCATCACCAACTCCCAGAATTTACTCAAACTCATGTCCATTGAGTCAGTGATGCCATCCAACTACCTCATGCTCTGTTGTCCCCTTCTCCTCCCACCTTCAATCTTTCCCAGCATCAGGGTCTTTTCAAGTGAGTCAGCTCTTTGTATCAGGTGGCCAAAGTATTGGGAGTTTCAGCTTCAACATCAGTCCTTCCAATGAATATTCAGGACTGATTTCCCTTAGGATGGACTGGTTGGATCTCCTTGCAGTCCCAGAGACTCTCACAAGTCTTCTCCAACATCACAGTTCAAAAGCATCAATTCTTTGGCACTCTTTCTTTATAGTCCAACTCTCACATCCATACGTGACTACTGGAAAAATCATAGCCTCAACTAGATGGACCTTTGTTGGCAAAGTAATGTCTCTGCTTTTCAATATGCTGTCTAGGTTGGTCATAACCTTTCTTCCAAGGAGTAAGCATCTTTTAATCTCATGGCTGCAGTCACCATCTGCAGTGATTTTGGAGCCCCAAAAATAGTTTACTACCACTAAACTGTAATGCTTTGGTTACCAATGAGGATGATATTCAAAAAATGACTTTATCAAGCCACAAAATTATTAGGAAAAGATTCCATGACTATTTTGTTCAATGGCAGTATCCCTAGACTCCACCTTTCCAAAGGGGTCCATTGTGGAGGGGACAATATTCATTTGCATGTATAAGGTTCAGTATATTTATCAAATAATGTAATATATAAAATGTCTAGCATAGTACCTAATATATTCAGTATTTATCATCTTTTCCCGTTCCTTTACCAAACAATTATTCACAGTATACTAACATTGCTGGAGAAGGAAATGGCAACCCACTCCAATACTCTTGCCTGGAGAATTCCATGGAGGAAGGAGCCTGGTAGGCTATAGTCCATGGGGTCACAAAGAGTCGGACACGACTGAGCAACATCACTCACTTACTAACACTGCATATGAGGAAACATTTCAATTTGAAGAAAAACTAATAAATAATACTTTTCTGAGGTTGCTTGAATCTCATTCTTTTATTCAACAAATATTAATTGAGCACCTGCTGTATGCTGAGAATTTCAGGAATTCAGACTGTAACAGTCAACCAAAACAAATAAAGGTTCCTCTTCTCATGCAACTTACATTCTAGCAGTTGTAAAGAGAAAAAATGTAAAACAAATAAAATAAATATACAGCATATTTAGAAGATTATCAATATTAGAGAAAAATTAAAGGTAGAGCAGGGTAAATGGGCATCTAAAAATCTAGAGTGATAAGAACAGGCTGCAATATTAAATGGGGGCAGTAGGTCAAAGTAGGCCTCACTGGTAAGGTGAAATTTCAGCTGCCTTGGAGATGAGAATTAACCAAGATATACACAGCAGGAGTGACAGCTATGGCAAAGTCTAGAACTGCACGACTTCTAGAGTACCAAAGAAACGCCAACAAGGTTAATGTGGACGGAGGAACAGGACCTTATCCTGTGCAGTCTTGAAGGGCACTATACGGACTGACAGGAAGAATGGAAGCCACTGCAGGGCTTTTGAGTAGGAAAGTGATGTTTTTCCCATCAAGCCTTTCACAGTCTAACGAAAATATAAACATAAATTACTTACTTCATCTAGATTCCTAAAACGTTCTCTCATTGGAGTTTCCAGCTCTTGTTGTATTTGGGCTCGTAACAATTCCAGCTTTTGTGGAGTTAATACCTAATACGTAGAGAAATACAAACAATTCTAAATATAAAATCACAAATATTAAATTCAGGAATTAGACAAATTTTGAAGCCTCTCTAATTCAACCAACAGAAATGCTGCAATATACTTTACAGTAATCATTATATAACAGAATCATCACTTGAAACAACAAAACGCAATTTCAAGCTCTCAGAGATTAAGAGACTAACACATAGAGTCAAATTTCATAAAGATTACAAAAATTTACCAGGAAGTATGTCTCTCCCCACAATTAGTTCAAAATCTCAAGTGAAAAATAATTTACATATAAATACCTAAGAACAGGCAATATAGGCTTACCAGACAAGTAAAGATGAACAAAAAAGATATTTAGTATAGAAAGAATGGCACATCAAAGGAATGGGAAAACTAAACCTTAGGTAGAACACAAAACCAAAGAATGGATAAAATATTAACAAAATCCCATTAACATGAGATAAAGACAATCACTGATTATTTCTATTGTTAGGAAAAACTATGTTGCCAGCTAAGATTATCATGTTGGATACAGTGGCCAAGTCTTTTTCAAGGGCAAGCAAAATAAATTATAATAATTTGGTATACCACAGGACATCCTTCAGACTTATTTTCAATCAGATAAAGCTGACATTTACTGTTCCAGCAAAATTAATTTAGACTCCTCCCTTCTATTTTGAACATCTGGAAATTCACAGTTCACGTACTGTTGAAGCCTGGCTTGGAGAATTTTGAGCATTACTTTACTAGTGTGTGAGATGAGTGCAGCTGTGCGGTAGTTTGAGCATTCTTTCTTGGGGACTGGAATGAAAACTGATCTTTTCCTGTCCTGTGGCCACTGCTGAGTGACATATTGAGTACAGCACTTTCACAGCACCATCTTTTAATATCTGAAATAGCTCAACTGAAATTCCATTACTGTCACTAGCTTTGTTCACAGTGACACTTTCTAAGGCCCGCTTGACTTCATATTCCAGGATGTCTGGCTCTAGGTGAGTGATCACACCATCGTGGTGATCTGGCTCATGAAGATCTTTTTTCTACAGTTCTTCTGTGTACTCTTGCCACCTCTTCTTATATCTTCTGCTTCTGTTAGGTCCAGACCATTTCTGTCCTTTATCAAGCCCGTCTATGCATGAAATGTTCCCTTGGTATCTCTAATTTTCTTGAAGAGATCTCTAGTCTTTCCCATTCTTTTGATTTCCTCTATTTCTTTGCACCTGTCTCTTATACACATCTACTGATTTATTCATCAATACTCCAAATATTTCAAAAACTTTACTGAATGAATGCCTACTATATATAAAGCATCATATAACACACTATAATCTACATTACATACTGTTTTAAATTCCGTACAAGCATTAATTTTAATTGCCACAACAATCCAAAATATATTGAGTAGCTATATTACCATATCCCTTTTTTATCAAAACACACATAGAGTCAAATTTCATAAAGATTACAAAATCTCCAGGAAGTATATCTCTCCTGCCAAATAGCTCAAATCTCAAGTGAAAAATAATTTATACATACAAAGACCTAAAAATAGGCAATATAGTTTTAATGTACAGGTAAAGACAAATGAAAAAGATAGTTAGTATAGAAAGAATGGCACATCAAAGGAACAGGAAAACAAAAACTTAGGCAGAACACAAAATCAAAGAATGGATAAAACATTAGATTCCCTGGGGAGAAAAATGATCCTCAAAGGTGACCTAAAGGCATTTTAAGTAGAACCACACTAAGCACTACAAGAAATTCAGAATCCTGGGACCCTGCGTCAATACTGGTAGTACTCTCCAGAGTCTGTAACAACCAAGACCATGCTGAAACATCCTGTTAAACACCGCCCAGGTGAGGCGCATCCTGGCTGGGAACAAAAGGGAAAGGGGAGCCACAGAGTAGAAGGTTCCTGAATACCAAGTGCATGTTCTTATAACTTACTCGGTACTTATTTAAAAATTTTTTTTACTTAAAATAAACATAATCACATAAATAAAAGAATTCAAACAAAATATAACAGGAAAATCTGTCTTTTTCTCACTTCAGTCATCTAGCTTCCCTCTTAGAAAGCAACCAGTGTCAGTAACTTCCGTAGCCTTCTTCAGGCAGTCTATAGATGCATAAGTACATATACTACTTTAAATTTTTACAGAAAGAAAGGCATACCATACACATTTTTCTGCACTTTGTTTATTCAATGAAGGTTTTTGAGCTTAAGATGGCATCACCATATGTACATTTTAGGAAGAAGCAACATGGATCAAAAGTGCTGGTAGGAGAAAACTGGTGGCTATGGGAAGGAGAAGCAGTGAATGGGGCTAAAGAAACCAAAGATAAAGTTACTGTTACAATATGGCTTATGATGTCAAGAGACTAATAACTGAGTCCAAAGTGCGAAGGAACTGTTTCAGTTAGTTCAGTCGTGTCAGACTCTGTGATCTAACAGACTGCAGCATGCCAGGCCTCCCTGTCCATCACCAACTCCCGGAGCTTGCTCAAACTCATCCACTGAGACGGTGATGCCATCCAACCAACTTATCTTCTGTTGTCCCCTTCTCCTCTTCCCCTCAACAGCAGCATCAGGCACTTTTCCAGTGAGTCAGTTCTTCACATCAGGTAGCAAAGTATTGGAGTTTCAGCTTCAGCATCAGTCCTTCCAATGAATATTCAGGACTGATTTCCTTTAGGATGGACTGGTTGGATCTCCTTGCAATCCAAGGGACTCTCAAGAGTCTTCTCCAACTCCACAGTTCAAAAGCATCAATTCTTTGACACTTAGCTTTCCTTATAATCCAACTCTCATACCCATACATGACTACTGGAAAAACCATAGCTTTAACTAGATGGACCTTTGTTGTCAAAGTGATGTCTCTGCTTTTTAATATGCTGTTCAGGTTGGTCATAACTTTTCTTCCAAGGAGTAAGCGTCTTTTTTAATTTCATGGCTGCAGTCACCTTCTGCAGTGATTCTAGAGCTCCCCAAAATTAGTTTCTCACTGTGTCCCCATCTACTTGCCATGAAGTGATGGCACCAGCTGCCATGACCTTCGTTTTCTAAATATTGACTTTTAAGCCAACATTTTCACTCTCCACTTTTACTTTCATCAACAGGCTTTTTTAGTTCCTCTTTACTTTCTGCCATAAGGGTGAGGTCATCTGCATATCTGAGATAACTGATATTTCTCCCAGCAATTGTGATTCCAGCTTGTGCTTCACCCAGTCCAGCGTTTTTCATGATGTACTCTGCATAGAAGTTAAATAAGCAGGGTGACAATACACAGCCATGACTGCTTTCACGATTTGGAATCAGTCTGTTATTCCATGTCTACTTCTAACTGTTGCTTCTTGACCTGCATATAGATTTTTCAAGAGGCAGGTTAGGTGGTCTGGTATTCCCATCTCTTTCAGAACTTCCACAGTTTATTGTGATCCACACAGTCAAAGGCTTTGGCATAGTCAAAAAAGCAGAAATAGATGTTTTTCTGGAACTCTCTTGCTTTTTCCATGATCCAGCTGATATTGGCAAATTGATTTCTGGTTCCTCTGCCTTTTCTAAATCCAGCTTGAACATCTGGAAATTCACAGTTCACGTACTGTTGAAGCCTGGCTTGGAGAATTTTGAGCATTACTTTACTAGTGTGTGAGATGAGTGCAGCTGTGCGGTAGTTTGAGCATTCTTTCTTGGGGACTGGAATGAAAACTGATCTTTTCCTGTCCTGTGGCCACTGCTGAGTGACATATTGAGTACAGCACTTTCACAGCACCATCTTTTAATATCTGAAATAGCTCAACTGAAATTCCATTACTGTCACTAGCTTTGTTCACAGTGACACTTTCTAAGGCCCGCTTGACTTCATATTCCAGGATGTCTGGCTCTAGGTGAGTGATCACACCATCGTGGTGATCTGGCTCATGAAGATCTTTTTTCTACAGTTCTTCTGTGTACTCTTGCCACCTCTTCTTATATCTTCTGCTTCTGTTAGGTCCAGACCATTTCTGTCCTTTATCAAGCCCGTCTATGCATGAAATGTTCCCTTGGTATCTCTAATTTTCTTGAAGAGATCTCTAGTCTTTCCCATTCTTTTGATTTCCTCTATTTCTTTGCACTGATCACTGAGGAAGGCTTTCTTATCTCTCCTAGCTCTTCCTCGGGACTCTGCATTCAAATGGGTATATGTTGCCTTTCCTCCTTTGCCTTTTGCTCCTTTTCTTTTCACAGCTATTTGTAAAGCCTTCTCAGACAACCATTTTGCCTTTTTGCATTTCTTTTCCAAGGTCAGGGATGGCGGCCGAGAGAGCCAGGCTGCGACAGCACAGGAGCAGCAGAGAGGAGCTACCCCACGTCCGAGGTCAGAGGCAGTGGCCGGGAGGACCTACCCCAAGCCCAAGGCCAGGGGTAGTGGCCAAGAGGAGCAATCCCATATACAAGGAGCGGTGGCTGCGCTGGGGCAGGAGGGCCTAGAGGGGCTATTCCATGTTCAAGGTCAGGAGGGGCAGTGGTGAGGAGATACCCCACGTCCAAGGTAAGAAAAACCCAAGTAAGATGGTAGGTGTTGCAACAGGGCATCAGAGAGCAGACAATACTGAAACCAAACTCACAGAAAACTAGTCAATCTAATCGCACCAGGACCACACGCTTGTCTAACTTAATGAAACTAAGCCAAGCCCGTGGGGCCACCCAAGATGGGAAGGTCATGGAATAGAGGTCTGACAGAATGTGGTCCACTAGAGAAGGGAATGGCAAACACTTCAGTATTCTTGCCTTGAGAAACCCATGAACAGTATGAAAAGGCAAAATAATAGGATACTAGAGGAGGAACTTCCCAGGTCAGCAGGTGACCAAAATGCTACTGAAGATCAGTGGAGCAATAACTCCAGAAAGAATGAAGGGATGGAGCCAAAGCAAAATCAATACCTAGTTGTGGATGTGACTGGTGATAGAAGCATGGTCTGATGCTGTAAAGAGCAATATTTCATAGGAATCTGGAATGTCAGGTCAACTAATCAAGGCAAATTGGAAGTGGTCAAACAAGAGATGGCAAGAGTGTATCTCGACATTCTAGGAATCAGTGAACTAAAAGGGACTGGAATGGGTGAATTTAACTCAGATCACCGTTATATCTACTACTGCAGGCAGAAATCCCTTAGAAGAAATGGAGAAGTCATCATGGTCAACAAAAGAGTCCAAAATGCAGTACTTGGATGCAATCTCAAAAATGACAGGATGATCTCTGTTCGTTTCCAAGGCAAACCATTCAATATCACAGCTATCCAAGTCTATGCCCCAACCAGTAATGCTGAAGAAGCTGAAGTCGAAAGGTTCTATGAAGACCTACGAGACCTTTTAGAACTAACACCTCAAAAAGATGTCCTTTTCATGATAGAGGACTGGAATGCAAAAGTAGGAAGTCAAGAAACACCTGGAGTAACAGGCAAATTTGGCCTTGGAATGTGGAATGAAGCAGGGCAAAGACTAATAGAGTTTTGCCAAGAACAAACACCCTCTTCCAACAATACAAGAGAAGACTCTACACATGGACATTACCAGATGGTCAACACTGACATCATATTGATTATATTCTTTGCAGCCAAAGATGGAGAAGCTCTATACAGTCAACAAAAATAAGACCAGGAGCTGATTGTGGCTCAGATCATAAACTCATTATTGCCAAATTCAGGCTTAAATTGAAGAAAGTAGGGAAAAGCACTAGACTATTCAGGTATGACCTAAATCAAATCCGTTATGATTATACAGTGGAAGTGAGAAATAGATTTAAGAGATCAGATCTGATAGAGTGCCTGAAGAACTATGGACGGAGGTTCATGACACTGTACAGGAGACAAGGATCAAGAACATTCCCATGGAAAAGAAAAGCAAAAAAAGCAAAATGGCTGTCTGAGGAGGCCTTACAAATAGCTGTGAAAAGAAGAGAAGTGAAAAGCAAAGGAGAAAAGGAAAGATATAAGCATCTGAATGCAGAGTTCCAAAGAATAGCAAGAAGAGATAAGAAAGCCTTCTTCAGCAATCAATGCAAAGAAATAGAGGAAAAGAACAGAATGGGAAAGACTAGAGATCTCTTCAAGAAAATTAGAGAGAGCCAAGGAAACATTTCATGCAAAGATGGGTTTGATAAAGGACAGAAATGGTAGGGACCTAAGAGAAGCAGAAGATATTAAGAAGAGGTGGCAAGAATACATGGAAGAACTGTACAAAAAAGATCTTCACGACCCAGATAATCATGATGACATGTTCACTAATCTAGAGCCAGACATCTTGGAATGTGAAGTCAAGTGGGCCTTAGAAACTTTACAATAATCCCAATCAAAATGTCAGTGGTATTTTATTTGCAAAACTCAAAATAGCCATATTCACCTATTAGAAGAGTATTGAAAGAATGCAGAATTTAAGAAATGTAAAATCATTTTTAAAACCTTGGCATTCCAATGTCTGGGTTTGCAATAATTATTAAATAATTTGATAATGTTGCTTAATTATTATTTGCCAACTGCTTTGAACTTTAACTCCCAGCTTTTAACTTCACCACAAAGGAGAGAGACAAAAATGACCACAAAACTTGCCTTAGTTGTTGAAATTAAACCTGTGGTCAAGGAGTTCAATGCTTAACATTGGCTAGGTAGAAAGAAAGGAAAGACTTTAATTCATCCAACATTGGTTGAGGACAATCTATGTGCCAGGTCCTGTGCTAACCACTTCATCATTAATACTCATAACATTTTGCTATTACTGCTAATTATATAAAAGGAGACCAAAGATTAGAAGGTAGTTAGAATTTGATTTCAAGTTTTTCTGGCTCTCCAGCCTATGCTTCTTGCACTACCATGACTTATCTAAAGAGTTATTTCACTGAGTAGTTTTTTTGTTATGATATTTTTGCTGGTGTGTAGAGGTTTGCAACTTAAATAAGGCCCTCACCTCCTTAAAAACACTACATCCCTGGATGGATTTGACTATGTTGGTTTTTTCTTCTTCTACAGCATATAATAAATGATCTTGAATTTTATCATAATACTGATCTGCATTCCAGTTACATTCCTAGCAGTTAATAGCTATGTAAATAGCTGGACAAACTGTTTAAACAGTTGGAACCTCGGTTCCATCAGCATGCATAAAACTACACGTAATTACTCAGAAAAGAGGATGGTCTGTTTTGCCACCACCCCATGCAGCCATTTTGATAAAATCTTCACCTTCCACAAGGGATTCTGTGACATTTGGGGGTATGATGATATTGTCATCATAGTTGCCTTTATATACCTTAACTACTGGGTGTGTTTATTACCCAGCCTAGTGTAGAATGGAAAGAGATAAATCTGGCCCATATCCAGCAACATCCAAATCAAAGCCTCAAGTAGACATAACCAAGTTAAAAGTTTTCTGTTTGGTGGGTTAGTTAGTTTTCATAGAAGCGCTGGATAAAAGTTTTGAAAAGAATTTTCTAATGGAATCATATTATCTTGCAGAGGAAGCGATCCTCTTTGTATTTGATCAACTAGAATACACTGACAGCAAGTATATATTGGGTGCTGTGCTAGGTGTGGAGGTGCAGATATGAATTATATAGAAATCCTTCCATCAAGATGTTAAGAGTAGTTGGAGGAGAAACATAAACAGATTAACAAATCTTAACATTTTTGATGATCTATTCTGTGCCATGCAAATTTACATATCATTTATTATATATAATTATTGGTGGGCTGCCGTCTATGGGGTCGCACAGAGTCGGACACGACTGAAGTGACTTAGCAGCAGCATACATATATATATAGCATATACGTATTTTTTTTTCAATGGGGGTTTCTCAGTGTTGCTGAGAGGGTAAATAACTAAATAGTGAATAGTAGAACTGAGACTTACACTAACTATGTGGACACTAAAGGTGATCCTTTTTCCATTCATTATGGTAACAATTATTTCATACTTAGTGGCAGGTATAATTTCCCAATGAGACAGTCATCCTGTTTCCAAAAAGACTCATGTCTGTAAAAATCCAGGCATACAGCAAGGCTTAGCTTCTCCATAAAGAACCAAGTCACTCTTAGTCAAAACACAGATAAGTAGTGTGTTTTATATGAGTGTCAACTGAAAGAAAAATGCAGTGTAGAAGTTGTGAGTTGGGTTTTATTCAGGGACCTTACTGAGGACTATAGCCCAAGAGATAGCTTCTCAGATAGCTCTGAGGAGCTGCTCTGAAGGAGCAGAGGAGGGGCCAGGATATATATGAATTTTTTTTTTTCTCTTGGAAATGCCTGTAGTCAAGCATACATCTTGGTAGAAAATGACTTCTAATTACAAAGAACATACTTCAAGTTAACGCAGCTAATGCTTTTCTATGTATGAAAAGATGCAAGGATCTAGGATCATTGAAATTCTTCCTTAGTTATGCATTTTAACTATGTGGGGCCCATATATCCAAAGCACAGAATATTTCATCCTTTTTTTCCCATCTTGTATTCTCCTAAGTGTACATTGTCAGTGGGCTACTGCAGTGGGTTGCAACTTAACCCTCTGCATAATGAGATGATGAGCAACACTCTTTGTTCTTTTTGTTTACAGTAGGAATGAGTAGAGAGCTTGGAAACTGAGAGCTACAATAGTGGGCCTTTCTGTGGAAGGGATTTTACCAAGTATAAAGGGCTGTAAAACTCCAGTTGCCCCTTTGTTTCTGCCATCTCAGTGGGGTCCAATGCTAAGAGAACAGTTTCTCAGAAACGTTGTTATTTTGTAAAGGGGCAATGAAAGGCCTGGCTTGGTGCCTTCAGCCACTTACAGCTGGCCCAGTCTTTCATCTCCAGGGTTTCCCTGTGAGAGGTGCCAGGAAGTTTCTTTAGAGACATCAACAGATTTTAAGTAGAACCAAAAGAGCTAGAAATGAAAATATGCTGCAGGTTGGAGTGAAGAGACCCAGAACTGAAAATTGACTTTAGCACTACCACTAGCTAACTAGCTGTGTGATATTGATTGATTATAGAACAGTTTCTGACATTGTATTCACGCAATAAATACTCATTGCTTATAGGTGTTTGTTTCCCCTACTTGATTATGAGATCCTTGAGGGCAAGGGCAAAATTTAGTTGGTCTTTGTAAAACTAGCATCCAGTTCACTAAGTCCTGTTAAGCTCCACTAAATTTTGAACTAGTTTTTTTTTGGTTTTTTTTGTTTTGTTTTTTTTGAGTAACATTGATAAGAAAATCATTCACCCAGTAAGGACACAGTTCAGAAGTTCTTACAGATGTTAGCACCACATACTTTACTCTTAAGTACAGATATCAAACAAATTATTCTTTTTAATCAGCTGTGAGTTTTTGAGAGCAAAGAAATGCTCATTATCTTTGGCATTCCACACTGAAGCTAATATTTATAGTACATGTAATGATTTACTTCAACTTTTCTTTTATCTCAATCATTCAAGTGTCACTCTTAGTGGTTTTTGCTTTATCTGTGCACCATCTGTACTTTCATTAAATGTTTTCATTTTTGAAATAAAAAAGTCTTTTAAAGTGAAACATGACTCTAAGATTAAAAATTAAGAACACAAAGTAATGTTATGAAATATTTTAAAGTGAAATTAAGATTCAGTACAAGTAATAGTAAGCTAGTACGTGCATGCATGTGTATGCATGCTCAGTTTTGTTCAACTCTTTGTGACCCTATGGAGTATAGCCTGCCAGGCTTCTCTGCCCATGGGATTCTCCAGGCAAGAATACTGGAATGGGTTGCCATTTCCTTCTCCAGAGGATCTTCCTGACCCAAGGACCAAATCTGCATTGGCAGGTGGATTCTTTACCACTGAGCCACCTGGGAAGCCCAAGCTAGTATGTACATTATACTAACTATATACCTTCTCTCTTTCAATAGTTATAACTCTTCTAGAAAAATGTCCTTCCCATGACCACAGTTGAGATTAAGAGCCAGGGAAGTTAGGCAATAGCCCACTGTCACCCAACTAGGATAAGGAGAATCCGAAGTCTAACTCAAGATTTTTAAATGCTAAGGCCCACATGGAGTGCACTGTCCCTAACTTTATCACAATAAGTCCCCTACAGACGAATGAGTTCTGTTCTGAGAGCATACTCTTAAGTCCAATTTGTTCGCAAATCCAACAAATTTAGCCTAAATACTCAACTAACACAATCAGCTATACAGTACTATACTATAATGGGTTTATAATACTTTTCACACAAATAATATGTACATAAAAAACAAACACAAAAAAATAAACATTTTTAATCTTATAATACAGTGTCTTGAGAAGTATAACAGTAGTACAACAGCTGGCATACGGGGGCTGGCATCAAATGAAGATTTACTGACTGAAGGAGTGAATTCTTTCCCTTTTTTCTCACTGATCCAGGCTTCCTTGGTTTTCAGGTCGTCTCCTCTTTACACTTTCAGGAGCTCCTCATCCCACAGGCACTCCCTAGATCCTGTGACCCACTGTTGATACATTCAGCACTGAGGCCTGCTGGAACAGAGGAAGAAATGGCTATTTTAAAGTCTTTCTGAGAACACAAAATAATTGTTATATACACCTTCCTGAGAAGTATTAAGAAGTGAGCATCTGAGGAGGGCTTTTTGTGATCTGATTTCTTGGAGTGAGAATGCAGATCAGAGTTCTGAGAGAGAGAGATGGAAATTATCTTGCTTGTGTAAAGGACTAGGGGAGGAGATAGAGTCTAGAAGATCTAGAGGCTGCTATGGAGGGAGGGAGTAGGGACAGTGAGCTGCTGACCTGCAGGAAATGTAGGAGATAAGGAAGGGCACAAGACTCAGCTCATGGTGGGCACACAGTAAATGTTCATAGATTTTAACTGGAAAGAGATGTGGTAAATTGTGGGGAACTGTATAATCAGGAAATTGCCTTCTTTTGTTGTTGTTGTTGTTTTAATTTTTATTTAATTTTTTTTAAATTTTACTTAACAGTACTGTATTGGTTTTGCCATACATTGACATGAATCCACCACGGGTGTACATGAGTTCCCAATCCTGAAGCCCCCTCCCACCTCCCTCCCCATATTATCTCTCTAAGAAACAAATCACCAGTCTAGGTTCGATACAGGATACAGGATGCTTGGGGCTGGTGCACTGGGATGACCCAGAGGAAATTGCCTTCTAAACTGAAGCTGTGACTGGAAACTTTGCCTTTGGGTTAACAAAAATCTTTCTTTTGTTTTTAGACACTGAGTAGTCAGATCAAGGAAACTTGAAGCAGCTGTGATTTGAGATGAGATAAGCTTCAAGGAGGAAAAGGCAATGGCACCCCACTCCAGTACTCTTGCCTGGAAAATCCCATGGATGGAGGAGCCTGGTGGGCTGCAGTCCATGGGGTCGCGAAGAGTCGGACACGACTGAGCAACTTCACTTTCACTTTTCACTTTCATGCCTTGGAGAAGGAAATGGCAACCCACTCCAGTGTTCTTGCCTGGAGAATCCCAGAGACGGGGGAGCCTGATGGGCTGCTGTCTCTGGGGTCGCAAAGGGTCGGACACGACTGAAGCGACTTAGCAGCAGCAGCAGCAGCAAGCTTCAAAGGAATAATGAATCTGAGCTCGTAGCTGAAGCCAAGTGATAGAATATGTAGTAAGAGAAAGAGAAGAGGGAATTGTGTTGTTTATTGGTGCCCTTCCTCCACCATGTCAAATAATTTATGTATATTACTCCATGAAGTCTTCAGAACCAGTCTGCAAGGCAGGTGTTCCCCCCACACGATAGATGAAGAAATAGGCTCAGAGTGATTGAATGTCTTGTTAAAGGTCACAGAGATTGAAAACGTCAGAGCCTTGAGATGTTACCTCTAGTTGTTTGTGACTCAAAGAAAAAGTTAATGAGAGCTCCTGGATTCTAGAGTAGGAATGTGAGTTTGATAAAGGTTTCTCTATTTCCTTGGCAGAGAGCAGTCTGATTCCCTGGATCAGGCTCTAGAATAACCACAGGACTGACCCAGGATGTGTCTGGATTCCTTAGACTCACGTAATTCTTAGGTTGTAGATTTTGTTTTCAATTTTTATAGTTATACTGACTGCTGCAATAAATTTCATTACAAAAGTTTTATTAAAAACCCTTTGCAAGCAAAGCATCTAATATAATTCAGTTTATGTGTCAGTTTATATGTGTGTGTGTGTGTGTGTGTGTGTGTGTGTGTCTGCTTATGTGTATATATCCTAGTTATTCTGTTTGAACATATCTGGATACCTCGGAGATGCTTAGTGAACAGTTACACATTTATTTATTTAAAAAATAAAATTTATTTCCAAATCCTTAAGTGAATAAATAACTTATAGAAAATAAGAACAATTTTAAAAATGAGGAAAAACTCTTAATTTTTTGCTACTTTAGGCAGCCTCCAGTATACAACATTGTAATTAAAATGTAGGCCACAAAGTTATATTTCTGAAATTATGGTGGAGACCAACACCTATTGAAAAGAACTCAAAATGCTATGGTAAATAAAACTGTAACTTGTCATTTTGGAGTATTTTGTCTGAGATTATTAATTGTCCCTATAAGAAAATAAGAATGATTTTCATTTTGTTCTAATTTAATGGTCATTCAGACGGCCCCAAGTCATTCTAATATTTTGTGAAAAGGGGTACTTCGTTAGCTTTTCCTAGACCTACTCAGGAAGGAGGAGATTAGCAAGGTCCCTGGTGGCTCAGATGGTAAAGAATCTGCCTGCAGTGCGGCAGACCCGGCTTTGATCCCAGGGTTGAGAAGATCCTCTGGAGAAGGGAATGGCAACCTACTCCAGTATTCTTGCCTGGAGAATTCCATGAACCAAATCTACATACAGTCCGTGGGGTTGCAAGGAGTCAGACAACTGAGTAACTAACACTTTCACATACTGTTAATATGCATATTAAAGAAAGTAGTTCTGACAGATATTTGGCAAATGAATGCTTCAAGTGCTCCTCTATAGTATAGTCTCTTCCTGATGGATTTAGCATGTTACATCCACTAAACGCACAAAGTCTTTTATCAAACTTTTTCATGGTAGATTTTTCTGGAGAAAGTTGAAAAATGGCTATTTATAGGATGTTAACTATACTTGGGAACTGGCTTAATTTATTGCCAAATACAAAGGAATACAAATTGTTAAATCCACATAATGGTATAGACAATACAATTAATTACTGATTTGAAATATTAGGAAAGTGAAGCTCAGGGAGGATAAGCAATTTACCTGAGATCATATAGTCAATAGCTGAAAAGACTAAAGTTGGAACTTAACTTGGTCAGTGATATGCTGGTAAATGTTTAAAAACCAGCAAGGGAAGAAGGAGAGGCCTGAGAGTACATGTTTTATAGTTTTCCGGTTTCCGTGGTGGAAATAGTCCACCAAAATAGCCAGTTTCAAGGGAGAGATGCATACAGTCAGCTCTCAAGAGCTAGTGTGAGCCAGGTCTGGCATACCACAGCAATGTGGCAGGCTATTAAACAGTCAGCATCATAATTTCCTCACTGTAAACTGAGAATGATAATCATTGCACTGAAGGAATGCTCTGAAGGCCTACAGATAACAATGGGAGAGTGCCTAACACTGGGCTTGGCAAGTGTGCAAAGAAAATTTTTTAGAGTAATAATAATGACAAAAATAACTATTTTCTATGTAACAATAAAATAAGATAAGTACCATTTTCCTTAACTCCTGAATTGAATCTACTCTTTAGGAGCAATAACATATTTATTAGAATATTCCTGTATGGGCCTTTCCCTAGAGACAAATTTTAAAATTAACATTTGAACAATAATTTATAACATGTAGCACAGAAAACCATAGACTGACCAGGTTCTGAGTGGCATGCCTTAACTAGTAGTTATCTGACCTCTCTGAGTCATAGCTCCTTAAACAGGCATCATATGAGTTACACCTCAAGTCTGCTAGGATAGTGACAGAATTTGGTGGCACATCTGGCACAGAGTCTGGTACATAGTGCAAACACTGTATATGGTACCTGCAGACTGACATAATAACTCACATTCTGAAGCTATGGGAGAGTGCCTAACACTGGGCTTGGCAAGTGTGCAAAGAAAATTTTTTAGAGTAATAATAATGACAAAAATAACTATTTTCTATGTAACAATAAAATAAGATAAGTACCATTTTCCTTAACTCCTGAATTGAATCTACTCTTTAGGAGCAATAACATATTTATTAGAATATTCCTGTATGGGCCTTTCCCTAGAGACAAATTTTAAAATTAACATTTGAACAATAATTTATAACATGTAGCACAGAAAACCATAGACTGACCAGGTTCTGAGTGGCATGCCTTAACTAGTAGTTATCTGACCTCTCTGAGTCATAGCTCCTTAAACAGGCATCATATGAGTTACACCTCAAGTCTGCTAGGATAGTGACAGAATTTGGTGGCACATCTGGCACAGAGTCTGGTACATAGTGCAAACACTGTATATGGTACCTGCAGACTGACATAATAACTCACATTCTGAAGCTTTTCTTGATATAGTCCTTTTCACTCTGAAAGTAGGGAGGATGTTTTTCTTTCCCCCAGGGACAGCAAACAAGACTAGGAGAAAAGAGTGTTTATATTTCCCAGGGTCATCAGGCAGCTTCAGAAATCTCACGGAGTCCTGAAATTGGGGAAAGAAAAAAAAAGAAAGAAAGAAAGAAAAGCTCACACAAGTATGCTTATCCTTTTGGTCCCAGAATGTGAGGTCAGTAAATAAAGTGGCTTGCATTCCCCGTTCATTTGTGAAAGCTTTTAAATGTCTTTCTGTATAGTCAACCTATTCTGGAGTGATGCCTCATTAGCAGACACTAATGGTAGAGAGATTATGACCACAGGCTTTAATTTAGGCATTAATTTTTTGGAATCTGTCTGGAAGGAAAGCATCTCATCCCTTTTTATTTCAGGCTCTGTATTTCAGGACCATTTTTTCCCAATAGGTAGCTGTGTTTTAGTCTTCCCAAATTACAGCAATGTTCTGTGAAGATGGTAGTGAAACCATTCACCTCAGATTGGGACTTGAACCCATATTCTAGGACTCAACAAAAACCCTGCTTGGGACTCAGAACATGATCTTTTAATTAGAATCACTCACCTAATGTCTGGACTTACTGAGGGTCACGTTCTTTGTGTCTCACTGCAGAAGGAATTCAGTGAGAGGCAAGAAATAGATTTATTAATATAGGGTGCTTTCAAGAGAAGCAAGCAGGCAGGTGAGGGAGCTCTGCCCAGAGAATTAAGTGGGCTGTAGTCTTATAAGGAAAGAGGAAGGGGGAAATATCACCTTCTTTGAGTAGACATGAAGCTTACATCACTAATTACTCATTTGCAGTATCAGACAGGAGAGTGTCTGATCCTATGAGGTCAGACTAGGATTATCATATCAGTAGAAGGGTGGTGACATTTTTCTTTCATTAATGGACTTGGGAATATCTCATGCTTTTATTTATGGGTTTATAGTTAGGCAAGCCTGCTTCCTTCCACAACATTCCCATAGCTTTCTTGAGCCATCATTAACTTACAATTCAGTTCAGTCACTCAGTTGTGTCCAATTCCTTGAGACCCCATGAACCACAGCACTCCAGGCCTCCCTGTCCATCACCAACTCCGGAGTTTACACAGACTCATGTCCATTGAGTCAGTGATGCCATCTTCAGTGCTCAGCTTTTATAGTCCAACACTTACATCCATACATGAGTACTGGAAAAACCATAGTCTGGACTAGATGGACCTTTGTTGCCAAAGTACTGTTTCTGCTTTTTAATATGCTGTCTAGGTTGGTCATAACTTTCCTTGCAAGGAGTAAGTGTCTTAATTTCA
>SJYC01074587.1:0-12297 GCA_006408675.1 Madoqua kirkii
CCAACACTTACATCCATACATGAGTACTGGAAAAACCATAGTCTGGACTAGATGGACCTTTGTTGCCAAAGTACTGTTTCTGCTTTTTAATATGCTGTCTAGGTTGGTCATAACTTTCCTTGCAAGGAGTAAGTGTCTTAATTTCATGGCTGCAATCACCATCTGCAGTGATTTTGGAGCCCAGGAAAATAAAGTCAGCCACTGTTTCCACTGTTTCTCCATCTATTTGCCATGAAGTGGTGGGACCAGATGCCATGATCTTAGTTTTCTAAATGTTGAGCTTTAAGCCAACATTTCACTCTCCACTTTCACTTTCATCAAGCGACTCTTTAGTTCTTCTCCACTTTCTGCCATAAGGGTGGTGTCATCTGCATATCTGAGGTTATTGATATTTCTCCCAGCAGTCTTCATTCCAGCTTGTACTTCTCCCACCCAGTGTTTCTCATGATGTACTCTGCATAGAAGTTAAATAAGCAGGGTGACAATAATACAACCTTGATATACTCCTTTTCCTATTGGGAACCAGTCTATTGTTCCATGTTCATTTCTAACTGTTGCTTCCTGACCTGCATATAGGTTTCTCAAGAGGCAGGTCAGGCGGTCTGGTATGCCATCTCTTTCAGAATGTTCCACAGTTTATTGTGATCCACACAGTCAAAGGCTTTGGCATAGTCAATAAAACAGAAGTAGATGTTTTTCTGGAACTCTCTTACTTTTTCCATGATCCAACAGATGTTGACAATTTGATTTCTGGTTCCTCTGCCTTTTCTAAATCCAGCTTGAACATCTGGAGGTTCATGGTTCATGTATTGCTTAAGCCTGGCTTGGAGAATTTTGAGCATCACTTTGCTAGTGTGTGAGATGAGTGCAATTGTGTGGTAGTTTGAGCATCTTTAGCATTGCCTTTCGTTGGAACTGAAATGAAAACTGACCTTTTCCGGTCCTGTGGCCACTGCTGAGTTTTCCAAATTTGCTGGCATATTGAGTGCAGCACTTTCACAGCATCATTTTTTAAGATTTGAAGTAACTCAACTGGAATTCCATCACCTCCAGTAGCTTGTTCATAGTGATTCTTTCTAAGGCCCACTTGACTCAACATTCCAGGATGACTGGTTCTAGGTGAGTGATCACACCATCGTGATTAGCTGGGTCAAGAAAATCTTTTTTGTGCAGTTCTTCTGTGTATTCTTGCCACCTCTTCTTAATATCTTCTGCTTCTGTTAGGTCCATACCATTCTGTCCTTTATTGAGCCCATCTTTGGATGAAATGTTCCCTTGGTATCTCTAATTATCTTGGTCTTCCAAAGTTTCCTAGGTTTCCCTCTCTATCTATATTATCCTACTGGGAAATGAAGTTGCTCAGTTGTGTCTGACTCTTTGCGATCTCATGGACTGTAGCCTACTAGGCTCCTCTGTCCATGGAATTCTCCAGGTAAAAATACTGGAGTGGCTTGCCATTTCCTTCACCAGGGGATCTTCCCGACCCAGGGATCGAACCTAGGTCTCCTGCATTGCAAGGAGATGCTTTACCATCTGAGCTACCAGGGAATCCCCACAACTACCTGTATAAAACTATGCTATTCTATCCCTATCAGTGTCAATTAGATGTTTAGTTTGTGAGCTTCTCTTTTGCTTTAATCAGATAGTTTTCAATATCAACCTACATCTCAGAAGGAATCACCCTCAACTTAAAACTTTTTTCTGTTTTTGTGATTATCAACATGCCTATTTAAAAATTCCAGACATATGACAGAAACTGTGGATCTGTGATGTAATATCTAAAATTTAGCCTCAATATTATGTATTGCCTTGACATATGGTGAAATTAGGAGGGCCTTGAATGACTGAACCATCAGTTTCCCTCCCCAGTTATCCCAGGGATATGATCTCTTAGCCAAACAGCCTTCCTTGTCAGAATGATACAGTTCCTCCTTATCCCTGAATAGCATGTTTCACTTCCATGAATGCCTGCAGAATTATTCAAACAAGACAATCAAATCCTCTCATGGGAAATAGGCACTGTACCCTCTTATTACTGCAAAACCTGCTTTGCACAGCACTAGTTGTCTACTCTATTCCCGTGTGCAAGCCCTGTGTGAGTCTGCATGGCATGAGGTGTCCTCTTCCCCCAGGTTGTGAGTATAGGCAACTGACAAACTACTGTTGATCTCATTTGGTCAGTGTTGGGTGTCATGCATTTGGCCATCTCCATAACCAAAGCACAAGATTCTTTCTTTCTCAGCAAGGTAGTAAATAGGAGGCAGTCTTACTGCTAAATATCACAAAAACCCTGTTACATGGCTGTTTTTTTTTATTACATTTTTACTGATGTCAAGAAATTAAGATTCAGAAAAGAAAGATAACTTTCCCCAAGTCACACAGCTAGAAAGGTGCCACACTAAGGTTTAACTCAGTCCTTCAAAACCTGTGCTCATGTTAGCTCTTGCTGCTGCTGCTGCTTCAGTCGTGTCCGACTCTGTGCAACCCCACAGACAGCAGCCCACCAGGCTCCCCTGTCTCTGGGATTCTACAGATAAGAACACTGGAGTGGGTTGCCATTTCCTTCTCCAATGCATGAAAGTGAAAAGTGAAAGTGAAGTTGCTCAGTCGTGTCCGACTCTCTGCTACCCCATGGACTGCAGCCTACCAGGCTCCTCCGTCCATGGGATTTTCCAGGCAAGAGTACTGGAGTGGGGTGCCATTGCCTTCTCCATGTTAGCTAATATATCTCAAATGTTCAAAAAATTGATTTAAAAATCTGCTTATTTTAATATCTAATATAATAAACTTATTTTAAAGAGTCCCTATTAAAACAAGGAAACATAACCTAGATACTAGGCGCACTCACTGTAGGGTAAGGTCTTGTCAAAATGAAACCATATTTGCATGTAACTATATTTCCCAAAACACTGTAAAAGAGATACTGTGTTTTCCTTGCAGTGAACATTCATTCCCAGTCATTTCTTTTTTGCCTCCCATGAATTTCAGTGGCTGGAGACAGAAAATATATTTTTTCCTCTAGACTTCAACCTCTTTGTCAGCAGGAATGTCAATGTTTTTATGTATTCAGCTAAAAAGATGACCTCGTGAAGTTTTGAAGGTGCGAGGGAAGCAAAAGCCATTTTCCCTCAGCTATCATGGCTTATACATTGGTTTTCGTAAATATGGGTTTTTGCAGAGGTTTCTATTTTCTCTTACCAGTCATCCACCACAGAGATGCAAAGGATTCATGGAGTTTGCTACAATTTTCTGATCTCTGGAAAATAACAGAAATTTCTGTTTTTTCAATTCTGACAAAGAACCTAAAAACTAGAGATGACCTCTCTATCAACCTTACTCACTTAATTCCACATATTAAATCTCATCCACTGATAGCTTAATTCTTTTCCTTATGTCCATGTCCACTGCATCTTCAGAATTTATATCTGTAAAAGATGCTTACTCCTTGGAAGAAAAGTTATGACCAACCTAGATAGCATTTTCAAAAGCAGAGACATTACTTTGCTGACTAAGGTCCGTCTAGTCAAGGCTATGGTTTTTCCAGTAGTCATGTATGGATGTGAGAGTTGGACTGTGAAGAAGGCTGAGCACTGAAGAATTGAGGCTTTTGAACTGTGGTGTTGGAGAAGACTCTTGAGAGTCCCTTGGACTGCAAGGAGATCCAACCAGTCCATTCTGAAGGAGATCAACTCTGGGATTTCTTTGGAAGGAATGATGCTAACGCTGAAACTCCAGTACTTTGGCCACCTCATGTGAAGAGCTGACTCACTGGAAAAGACTCTGATGCTGGGAGGGATTGGGGGCAGGAGGAGAAGGGGACGACCAAGGGTGAGATGGCTGGATGGCATCACCGACTGGATGGACATGAGTCTGAGTGAACTCCGGGAGTTGGTGATGGACAGGGAGGCCTGGCGTGCTGCAATTCATGGTGTTGCAAAGAGTCGGACACGACTGAGCGACTGAACTGAACTGAAACCCCATATTGCATGATCACTCCCCAAACTAGGTCTTCAACAAGGGATCCTTCTCAGAATCTTTACTTCTTGTAGGAGGCACCTGGAAACATAGTTCTTATTCACTTTCACAAAGGTTGAAAACAGATTTCCCTGACACAACATAACTAAAACACTGATATAGGTCAGGTTTAAAACTAGTTTAATTTAACCAGACAGTTGCTGAAGATTCTGAGAAGTCTCTAGAATAAAGAGCTGATAGAAAATCTTAAGAGGATATTAGATAGCAAACTTTGGGGACTTTCTTAGTGAGGGAAGAGAAGGGAATCAAGGCTAATGCTGGGACAATAATCAAGTTGGGGACTGGCTGTGCAATTGAGCACATAAGCAAAAAATGGTATTGAGTACTTTATCTGAGCCTAGAGTTGATTATAATATTTACTTATTATCCTATAAACTCTGTAGAGTCTGTAGCAATAGCCCATTTATTCCTGATATTGGTATTTGATGTCTTCTCTCTTTCTAGCCAGTCTGGCCAGAGATTTATCAATTTTATTGATCTTGTCAACATACCAGCTTTTACTTTTATTGATTTTTGTGTATCATTTTTATGTTATCAATGATAATCATTTCTAATTTTTTTCTTCCATTTGCCTTCTTAATTTTTCTTTTTAAAAGTGGATTTCTAGTTGTCATAGCACCATTTTTCCAGCTCTATTGAAGTAATATTGACAAATAATACTGTGTAAGTTTAAAGTGTACAGTGGGATAATTTATATGTTGTATACAGGTCAGGAAGCAACAGGTAGAACTGGACATGAAACAAAAACCTGTTTCAAAATAGGAAAAGGAGTGCGTCAAGGCTGTATATTGTCACCCTGCTTATTTAACTTACATGCAGTGTACATCATGAGAAACGCTGGGCTGGAGGAAGCACAAACTGGAATCAAGACTGCCGGGAGAAATATCAATAACCTCAGATATGCAGATGACACCACCCTTATGGCAGAAAGCAAAGAAGAATTGAAGAGCCTCTTGAGGAAAATAAAAGACTAGAGTGAAAAAGTTGACTTAAAGTTCAACATTCAGAAAACTAAAATCATGACATCTGGTCCCATCACTTCATGGCAAATAGATGGGTAAACAGTGGAAACAATGGCTGACTTTATTTTGGGGGGGGGCTCCAAAATCACTGCAGACGGTGATTGCAGCCATGAAATTAAAAGACACTTACTCCTTGGAAGGAAAGTTATGACCAACCTAGACAGCATATTAAAAAGCAGAGACATCACTTTGCCAACAAAGGTCTGTCTAATCAAGGCGATGGTTTTTCCAGTGGTCATGTATGGATGCGAGAGTTGGACTATAAAAAAAGCTGAGCACCAAGGAATTGATGCTTTTAAAGTGTAGTGTTGGAGAAGACGCTTGAGAGGCCCTTGGACTGCAAGGAGATCCAACCAGTCTATCCTAAGGGAGGTCAGTCCTGGGTGTTTATTGGAAGAACTGATGTTGAAGCTGAAACTCCAATACTTTGTCCACCTGATGCAAAGGTCTGACTCATTTGGAAAGACCCTAATGCTGGGAAAGATTGAGGGCAGGAGGAGAAGGGAATGACAGAGGATGAGATGGTTGGATGGCATCACTGACTCGATGGACATGGGTTTGGGTGGACTCCGGGAGTTGGTGATGGACAGGGAGGCCTGACGTGCTGTGGTTCATGGGGTCACAAAGAGTCGGATGCGACTGAGTGAGTGAACTGAACTGAACTGGGATGACTTGATACATTTATATATTAAAAATAATTACTACAGTAGAATTAGTGAACATGTTCATCATCTTGCATAATTACAGTTTCTTATTTATGGTGAGAACATTTAAGATCTACTCTTTTCAGTTCAGTCATTCAGTCTTGTCTGACTCTTTGTGACCCTATGGAATGCAGCACACCAGGCTTCCATGTCCATCACCAACTCCTGGAGCCTACTCAAACTCATGTCCATCAGGTCGGTGATGTCATCCAACCAAATCATCCTCTGTTGTCCCCTGTTCCTCCCACTTTCAATCTTTTCCAGCATCAGGGTCTTTTCCAGTGAGTCAGGTCTTCACATCAGGTGGCCAAAGTATTGGAGTTTCAGCTTCAGCATCAGTGCTTCCAATGAATATTTGGGACTGATTTCCTTTAGGATTTACTGATTGTATCTCCTTGCAATCCAAGGGACTCTCAAGAGTCTTCTCCAATACCACATTTCAAAAGCATCAATTCTTTTGTGCTTAGCTTTCATTATAGTCCAACTCTCACATCCATACATGACTACTAGAAAAATCGTAACTTTGGCTAGGAGGAACTTTGTTGGTAAAGTGATTTTTCTACTTTTTAATATTATGTCTAGTTTGGTCATGGCTTTTCTTCCAAGGAGCAAGTGTCTTTTAATTTCATGGATGCAATCACCATGTGCAGTGATTTTGGAGCCCCTCAAAATAAAATCTCTCACTGTTTCTCCATCTATTTGCCATGAAGTGATGAGACTGGATGGCATGATCTTCGTTTTCTTAATGTTGAGTTTAAAGCTAACTTTTTCACTCTCCTCTTTCACTTTCATCAAGAGGTTCTTGAATTCTTCTTTGCTTTCTGCAATAAGGGTGGTGTCATCTACATATATGAGGTTATTAATATTTCTCCTGGCAATCTTGATTGCAGCTTGTTATTCATCCAGCTCAGCATTTCACATGATGCACTCTGGATATAAGTTAAATAAGCAGGGTAACAACATATAGCCTTGACATACTCCTTTTCCTCTTTGAAACCAGTCTGTTGTTTCATGTAAGTTCTAACTGTTGCTTCTTGACCTGAATACAGATGTCTCAAGAGGCAGGTCAGGTGGTCTGGCATTCCCATCTCTTGAAAAGTTTTCCACAGCTTGTTGTGACCCACACAGTCAAAGGATTTGGTGTAGTGAATAAAGCAGAAGTAAATGTCTTCCTGGAACTCTCTTGCTTTTTCAATGATCCAGCATATGTTGGCAACTTGATCTCTGGTTCCTATGCCTTTTCTAAATCCAGCTTGAACATCTGGAAGTTCACAGTTCATGTACTGTTGAAGCCTGGCTTGGAGAATTTTGAGCATTACTTTGCTAGCGTGTGAGATGAGTGCAATTGTGCAGTAGTTTAAACATTCTTTGGCATTGCCTTTCTTTGGGATTGGAATGAAAACTGACCTTTTCCAGTCCTGTGGCCACTGCTGAGTTTTCCAGATTTGCTGGCATATTGAGTGCAGCACTTTCACAGCATCATCTATTAGAATTTGAAATAGCACAACTGGAATTCCATCTCCTCCACTGGGTTTGTTGGTAGTGATGATTCCTAAGGCCCACTTGACTTCACATTCCATGATGTCTGGCTCTAAGTGAATGATCACACCATTGTGGTTATCTGGGTCATGAAGATCTTTTTTTGTGTAGCTCTTCTGTGTATTTTTATCACTTGTTCTTAATACCTTCTGCCTCTGTTAGGTCCATACCATTTCTGTCCTTTATTGAGCCCATCTTTGTATGAAATGTTCTCTTGGTGTCTCTAATTTTCTTGAAGAGATCTATAGTTTTCCCATTCTATTGTTTCCCTCTATTTCTTCGCATTGATCACTGATCAAATATATAAGATAGTAGTATCATTTAACTATAGTCACCATGGTATAGTTAGCTCTCCAGAGTTTATTCATCTCATAACTGGAACCTTATATCCTTTGACCAACATTTCCCCATTTCGTCCTGTTCCCAGCTTCTGGCAAGCACCATTCTACTCTTTGTTTTTATTAGTTCAGCTTTTTTAGATTCCACATATAAGTGATGAGGTGAAGTCGCTCAGTCGTGTCCGACTCTTTGTGATCCCGTGGACTGTAGCCCACCAGGCTCCTCTGTCCATGGGATTCTCCAGGCAAGAATATTGGAGTGGGTTGCCATTTCCTTCTCTAGGGGATCTTCCTGACCCAGGGATCGAACCCAGGTCTCCTGCACTGCAGGCAGACGCTTTAACCTCTGAGCCACCAGGGAAACCCACATGTAAGTGATAGCATGCAGTATTTGTCTTTCTCTCTCTGACATTTCATTTAGCATAATGCCTTCAAGGTTCATCCATGTTGTCATAAATGGCATGATTTCCTTCTTTCCCATGGGCTAAGGTGTGTGTATTCCATTATATATATGTGTGTGTGTGTGTGTGTGTATGTGTGTGTGTGTGTACACACACCACGTCTTCTTTATCCATTCATCTATACACAGATACTTAGGTTGCTGCTATATCTTGGCTGCTATGAATAATGCTACAGTGAACATAGGCATGCAAGTGTTTCTTCAAGATCCTAATTTAATTTTTTCTGGGTGTATACACAGAAGTTGGTTGATGGATCATATGGTAGTTCTATTTTAAACTATTTTTAGGAATGTACTGAGTATTTTCCATGATGCTATATCAATTTATGGGCTTCCCAAGGTGGTGTTAGTGATAAAGAACCCGCCTGCCAATGCAGCATATGTAGAGATGTGTGGGTTCATTGCCTGGGTCAGGAAGATCCCCTGGAGGAGGGCATAGAAATCCACTCCAGTATTCTTGCCAGGAGAATCCCAGGGACAGAGGAGCTTGGAAGGCTACAGTCCATAGGATCACAGAGTCAAACATGACTGAAGCAACTTAATACACATGCATGCATACCAATTTATATTCCCACCAGCAATATACAAAGTTTCTCCTTTCTCCAAATCTTTGCCAGCACTTGTAATCTCTTGTCTTTTTAATTATATCCATTGTGAGGTGTGAGGTTATATCTCATGGTGGTTTTGATTTGCATTTCCCTGATCATTGGTGATGTTGAATAACTTTTCATATACCTGTTGGCCATGCATACGTCTTCTTTGGAAAAATGTCTACTCACTTCTTCTGCTCATTTTATTTTTTAATTTTTTCTTTTTTTTGAAATGATAAGGATTTAATTTAGCTTTTGAAATTCATTTCCTGATACGAAGCTTAAAAAATACTAAAAGGCAACACAAAGGAGACTGTGAAAAAATTTCATTCTTTATAAATAGATTATCTTTGAATGTTTTCCAAAATAGGTCAAGTACTTATTTGAAGGTTAATGGGTATTTCTGACCTGAGTTCTCAACAGTCTGATATGAGACAGATTTTTTTTCAAATAAGATTTTTCTTTTTTGTACCATATATATTTTTATTTTTTGTTAAATATAAATTTATTTATTTTAATTGGAGGTTAATTACTTTACAATATTGTATTGGTTTTGCCATACATCAACATGAATCCACCACAGGTATACATGTGTTCCCCATCCTAAATCCCCCTCCCTCCTCCCTCCCCATACCATCCCTCTGGGTCATCTCAGTGCACCAGCCCAAGCATCCAGTATCATCCATCAAACCTGGACTGGTGATTCGTTTCATATATGATATTATACATGTTTCAATGCCATTCTCCCAAATCATCCCACCCTCTTCCTCTTCTGCTCATTTTAAAAATCACATTATTCCCTCAGTTTTTGTTTGTCTGGGAAAAGTTTTTAACTTTCCCTCATTTCTGAAGGACACCTTTGCCAGATAGCATATTCATGGATGGCAGGTTTTTTTTTTTTCCTCCTCCCTCCCCATACCATCCCTCTGGGTCATCTCAGTGCACCAGCCCAAGCATCCAGTATCATCCATCAAACCTGGACTGGTGATTCGTTTCATATATGATATTATACATGTTTCAATGCCATTCTCCCAAATCATCCCACCCTCTTCCTCTTCTGCTCATTTTAAAAATCACATTATTCCCTCAGTTTTTGTTTGTCTGGGAAAAGTTTTTAACTTTCCCTCATTTCTGAAGGACACCTTTGCCAGATAGCATATTCATGGATGGCAGGTTTTTTTTTTTTCTTTTGAGCACTTTTAATATGTCATTCCAGTCTCCTAGCCTGTAAAGTTCTACTGAGAAATCCTTTGATAGGTTTATGAAGGTTTTCTTGTAAGTTACAAGCTTCTTCTGTCTTGCTGCTTTTTTAAAAAAAATCAAGGTGCATCTTATTTATTTATTTGGCCATATTATGCAGCATATGGAACTTCCCTGACAAAGGATAAAAGCCTTGTCCCCTGCAGTGGGAGCATGGAGTCAACCACTGGATCACTATGGAAGTCCTCTCTTGCTGCTTTTAAGAGTCTCTCTTTGTCTTTGATTGTTGGCAGTTTTATTGTAATGTGTCTTAGAGAAGATCTCTTTCAGTTGAGTTTGTGTGGGGACAGTTGAGCTTCATGAAGTTGAATGTTCAAATCTCTCCCCAGATTTGGGAAGTTTTCAGCTGTTTTTTCTCTAAATAAGCTTTATGCTACCTTCTCCTTCTTTTCTCTCATGGCTCCAATAATATACAGATTTTTAAAAATGATTTTCTATCAATCACATAGTGTTTCTTCACTCTTTCCATTGCTTTTCATTATTCTCTGACTGGATAGTTTCAAAGGTCCTGTCTTCTAACTTAAAGATTCTTTCCTCTGATCTATTCTGATGTTTATTCTCTTTATTACATTTTAAAATTTTATTCAGTGTACTATTTGGCTTCAGAATTTCTGTTTGGTTCTTTTTCTCCCTTACTTCTAGCTCTGTTAAACTTCTCTTTTTGTTCATGTACTCTTTTCCCGATTTCATTATATTCTCTGTGTGTTTTCCTGTAGCTCAAAAACAGCTATTTTTAATTCTTTATCAAATAAATCACAAATTTCCAGGTCTTTTATGTCATTACTGGTAGATAATTGTGATCCTTTGATGGTGTCATGTTACCTTTATTTACCATGCTCCTTGAAGTCTTGCATTGCCATCTTCACATATGAAGTAGTTGTCACCTTCTCCAGTGTTTATGACTGTCTTTGTGAGAGAAATACCTTACATCTGCTCTGGTAATGATGGAGAATTTTTCTCAGGCCTTCTATGAATATGCCATACTTCTTGCTCCTTCCATTGCAGCATATTGAGCATATATGCTTTCTTTTAATTTTTTTTTTACTTTTAATTAAAAATTTTTTTCTTTTAATTTTGTGACATATCAGGCTGAGTGCTGACATTTTCCCTTTGCTTTCTTAAAGGTGTTGGTAATTCAGAAGTTTGTGGTCTCTCCCTAACTCACAAATTTGGGCCATCTTTCTGCATGTGCCCACTAGCCATCTTATTGGCTTTCACTTGCCACACCAGGCATGCACACAGTGAACTGACCACACGATTTAGTGGCCACAGGGTGGGTGATTGTGTACACAGGGATTGTGGAGTGCCAGAGGTGCCTGTATTTCATGAGAGGTGATCAGCAATTTAGGTTTCATCAGTGTTTCATAGTCAGACTTCTTAATGGAGTCTTCAGTGTAGTTAGTAGGATCTGTTCCCTTTTAATATTCTCTGAGAGTTCTATCTGCTGCTCTGTTAGCTTCTTTCTTCTTTCTTCATGCAGTCATCAAATTAGTGACTCTGCTCTGGTTGCAGTAAGAGAGAAATAAGCCTCTTTTGCAGCATCCCACACAGCTGGAGAAGCTGAACATACACTCATATGGTTTCACATTCCCCCATGGGAGAAATCACAAGCTGAGAAAATCTCTCTTGGCACTAAACCATGCTGACTTAGGAGAGAAATGGCACAGGTAAAGTCAAACTGTTCCTTTCAACTTCTCCAGTGCATCCAAACTCTTTTTTTTTTTTTCTCCAGCAGTGTGCAGGAACTTCTCTATATAACTCCTGCACTCATGGACTTTCGTGAAAGCTCCCTTTCCATGTGTGGTTGTCTACCACAGTGCTTCCCAAGGGCCTATAAAACTATGACTGGTGGCAGTTCATGGACCACTGCGAGGTCTACAACCAGGACCAAGGTCTGTATGCCTATTACCCAATGCACAGATGGGTAGATATCCTCTCAGTTCCCTTGGCATATGGTGTTGGATCCCAGAGCTCCCACAGAAGCACTTGACTGTGGGTGGATGCCAAATTGTTATAGAGGGAGGATACAAGCAAGGGACATTGTATTCAGCCATTTTGCTGATGTCACTCTTTTCAGCACCATTTTCTGAAATAAACAAATAAAAAACTATCCTTTCCCCATTGAATTGCTTTAGCATGTTTGTTAGAAATTAATCATAAATGAAAGAGATTATTTCTGAACTTTCCCATTTTATTCCATTGAACTATATGTCTGCCTTTATGCCAGTAATAATGTTTGATACTGTAGGTTTATAAAAGCCTTTTAAAATGAGTAATATAAATCCTCTAACTTTTTCTTCTTTTAAAATATTGTTTTGCCAATTTTAGATCTTTTATTTTCTATATTTA
>SJYC01074595.1:0-18679 GCA_006408675.1 Madoqua kirkii
GACGTGAGTCTGAGTGAACTCCAGGAGTTGGTGATGGACAGGGAGGCCTGGTGTGCTGTGATTCATGGGGTTGCAAAGAGTTGGACACGACTGAGCGACTGAACTGAACTGAACTGTGAATCACATTGGTTCCATTTCTACTTGTTTTTTTTTTTTTAATAAAAACCCTTCTCTTGTTCTCTCTTCATTATTACCTATTTGATTTTGTTTATATGCTATATGTATTCAGAAATAAGCTTCAAAGTAAACCTACCACAATAAAATATCACAGTGTGCCCAATGTGGGAAAATTACTACTCTAGGAAAATAAATCTTACAATAAAGTAGTATTCATTATTATAATGGATACTTCAGTGAATACTTCAATTTCAGCTTTTTGCTAATGACCTATATGCCCCAAGCCTTTCTGAAGAGCTTTCAATTTTTGAGTTAAGACTAAACATAGATTACCTCCCAGTGAGATAAAGTTCCCCAGAAGAGCTGACTGAGCAAAAATAGTTCACAACAATGGAAATCTTTTAAAATACAGATGTTTATGATTATCAAGGGTTTTTATCATGTTTCATGTTAAAAATAAAAGGAAAAACACTTGACATTATCCAGCAATACTTAAGTGAATGTCTTCTTGTCAAGGAAAGGTTCTCAACAAAAATGACAAAAACTGAAAACAAGATTCTGAACATTCATTCGGCCCAAATAAGTGGTATTTCACCTTATTTTCACCTTTGAAGTACCTGGGGAGTTTCCAAAAATACAGTTCAAGGTCCCGTCTATAGAGACTGCTATTTAATTGACATGGGGCTTGTGCACGAGGCATTTTATTGACATTCTAAAGTTCAATAGGTTAGATAAGCCCAAGGAAAATATCTCTGGGGTAAATCTCTTAAGAATGCATGTTTTAGCCAAGTTAGTCAGCTTTACTAAAAAAGATAGAGGTTTCTGACAATTACATTAATAGTAGTAGGTATTTTACATGGTAAACAACTATGTCACGGCAGGCACAACAGAAAAAATAATGTTTATTTTAAACAAAAAACATTGACTTGGTTTCTGTGTTTCACAGGCTAGCAATAAAATTCTTATTTTTTTCCCCTGAGAGAAAATGTCAAATTACAATTTGACTGAAAAGGGTTATGAACAAGAGTTTGTGTGGATGGCTAGGTTATTTTGGACTTAAAATAGGTAGCCTTTCCATAGCATGCTACTGGACAGCCAGTGTCTTAGTTTATGCTTCTGTAACATAATACCGTAGACTGGCTTATAAACAGCTGAACTTTATTTCTCTCAGTCCTGGAGGCTGGAAAGCCCAAGATCAATGCACTAGAAGAATCAGTGTTTGGTGCAGACCTACTCCTGGTTTATAAAACTCACTGTATATCTTCTTAGTGTAACCTTTCAGGGCAGAAGTGGAGAGGGAGCTCTCTGGGGTACCTTTTATAAGGGTACTAACCCACTCATGAGAGAACCATTCTTAGAACCTAATAACCTCCCTAAGGCTAGTCTTAAAACCATCAAATTAAAGGTTAAGATTCCAGTGAATTTTGGGAGGACATAAGCTTTAGTCCACTGAAGCGAGGGAACTAAATTCTTAACACATACTTGATCAATGCACTAGAAGAATCAGTGTTTGGTGCAGACCTACTCCTGGTTTATAAAACTCACTGTATATCTTCTTAGTGTAACCTTTCAGGGCAGAAGTGGAGAGGGAGCTCTCTGGGGTACCTTTTATAAGGGTACTAACCCACTCATGAGAGAACCATTCTTAGAACCTAATAACCTCCCTAAGGCTAGTCTTAAAACCATCAAATTAAAGGTTAAGATTCCAGTGAATTTTGGGAGGACATAAGCTTTAGTCCACTGAAGCGAGGGAACTAAATTCTTAACACATACTAATTTTTTAGTTGGGTGGTAAATAATCAAAGCTATTATGCAGGAGACATGGTTGTACTCGTCACATCCAGTATCACTGAATATAACTCTGGATATCACAAGGCACAGATGTATATTTTTATTTAAAATGAATATTCAGATGTGTCCCAACTCTTTTAATGTAATACTGGCTTGGCCAAAAAGCTCATTCAGGTTTTTTATGGTACAGAAAAACCCACAAAAACTTTTTGGCCAGCCCAATATCTTGCAATCGGTACTTTACTAATTCTAAAATAATTCTTAAATAGTATTGACTGATTTTTTAATCACAGTACTACACACAGCAAAAACAAACCAAAGCAAATGACTTTTTAGAGACAACACCAAAGGTACAACCTGTGAAATAACTGATAAGCTGGACTTCACTAAAATTTAAAACTTCTGCTCTGCAAAAGACAATGTCAAGAGAATGAGAAGACAAGCCACTGAGTGGGATATAATGCTTGTAAAACATATATCAGGTAAAGGACTGTTCCTGAAATTATACAATAAGAAAACAATCTGATTAAGAAATGGCCAAAGAATTTTTAACAGATCCCTCCCCAAAGATACATAGATGGCAAATGGACTTATGAAATGATGTTTCACATCATGTATAATCAGGGAAATACAAATTGAAATGAGATACCTCTACATATTCACTAGAATGACCAAAATCTAAATACTGATGATGTTACACAGTGGTGAGGGTGTGGAGCACTGTGAGCTCTCATTCTATGCTGTTAGCAATACCAAATGATTCAGCTACTTTGGGAGATATTTTAGCAGTTTCTTACAAAATTAATTCTACTCTTACCATGTAATCCCACAATCATGCTCCTCACTTTCAACGTAAGGGAAAGGAATGCTTATGTCCACACACAAACCTGCATATGGATATTTATAGCGGTTTTATTCATAACTGCCAAAACTTGGGAGTAACCAAGATGTCCTACAGTAAATGAGGGGAATAATAAAGTGGTATATCCAGGCAGTGGAACGTTATTCAATATAAAAAGAAATGAGCTATCAAGCTATGAAACACAGGGAGGAACCTTTAATTCACATTATTAAATGAAAGGAGACAATCTGAAAGGACTACATACTGTACGATTCTAACTAGATAACATTCTAGAAAAGGCAAAACTATGGAGACAGTAAAAAAGTGTAGGGGTTGCCCAGGTTACTGAGGAGGAAAAAGGGAGAGACAAACAGGCAGAGAACAAGGTATTTTTTAGGTCAGTGAAATGCTCTGTATTATACTCTGATGTTGGATACATGACAGTCTACATTTGTCAAAACCCAGAGAATGTACAAACTCAAGAGTGAACTCTAAGGTAAACTAAGTACTTTGGGTGCCTGTGATGTGTGAACATTGGTTCAACAGTTATTGTCAAGGACTGTTTAACAGGAGGATTCCTACGTGCTGTTTCTCATAAATCCTCTGTGCCTTATCAGTTTCTGGCAACAGAAATGAGTTGAATGGCACGCTGCTCCCAGGACCGAGGTCATAGGATGAGACAGGCTTCAGTCTCCTTCAGTAAACATTCTCCTTACGACAAAGCTGCTTAGTCTCTATCCTCTTTCTTCAGATATGGATTGTCTCCTGACCTTGTGACCATTATTAATCCTTTGTTCCCTTGGTAATGGTTGCTATACGTTCAGTTTTCTGATCTTTATCATTGTCAAAAGAAATTTCTTGTACAACAGCCTATACATACCCACAGAAAAAATCTTTAAAGCATCCCTCCTCCACCAGAGGCTTGGGTCCCCCTGTCTTTCTCTGTCTCTCTGCCTCTCTCTCCCCCTGAGCTAATTCTCTGGAGCCTAGCAACCTGCCGAGCTCATTCTCCTGCCTGGGCTTCCAAGACCCCCTCGAGAGAGCGCCCTGTGCCTTCATAAGTGGTGCAAGCCCTGTTCAAGGGTGTTATTGATTCTCTATGTAAATGAGCGAATATTAGCTTCTTTCTTTCACTTTCTTATCATCAACTCCCGACTGCAAGGTTCTAGTCCATTAAAGGACTGCAACATGTTATAACAAGTGTACCTCTCTGGTGAGGCACAACAATCATGGGGGAGGTTGTGTACGAGTAGGGGCAGGGACTGTGAAAATCTTTTTACCTTATTCTCAGTTTGGCTGTGAACCTAAAACTGCTCCATAAACAAATAAACAAACGTAAGAATGTACACTACTAGGCACATAATTGAAATATGCAAGTGTCGTGCTGTGATTCATGGGGTCGCAAAGAGTCAGACATGACTGAGCAACTGAACTGAACTGAACTTTTGTTTTTCTTCATCTTCTGTAAGCAAAAGAGGATGAAAAATAAAATCACTGGAGAAAATAAAGACAAATGACAAGCTGGTCAAAGAGAATGAAGGTGAAAATCGTCACTTGTCAAACACTTAGACAAGTTACGAAGAAAACTTCATTATTCTGTAAGTCTATTTAAAAATAGTCTGGCCTTGCCCAAAATATTTGAAGCACTGTAACAAAGAAAAAATAAAAACTAGTTCAGGGAGTTAAAAACTTTCTGTAGAATAAGGAGAAAAAAAAAAAAGCATTACATACACATACAAACTTTCAGTTAAGAAAGCATTAAAAAATGTGAACTTGATGAGTATTTCTGAAGAGGAATTCTAAGATGCAGACACTGATTTAGCCAAGATGCTGTTGAACTTGTTTGACACCCAAGTGGAATTATCTAAAGCAAAGTAAAGGAATACATTGGCTCTCATAATTAAAACATTGGCAGTGGGGAAGAAGTTCCCAAAATCCTAGATAGATTACCCTGAAGGTATGGAGATGGAATCACTCCCTTTCAACTGTATGGAAAAAGAATGGTGTAGGAGCTTCTCTTAAAATATAAAAAATAGCTAGAAAATAAAATCTGTCCATCATATGTCATATCATTTTTACCATGTTAATTTTATTTGCTTTTAAATAAAAAGCTGCTTGAAGATTAATTCATTAATCCCTATACTTGTTGAAGGTTTACTATTTCCCTGACACTACTCTAAGAATTAGGGAAAAAAAAAAAAAAAAGCCTAACAGACGCCTTTGGTTCCCTGAAATTTGCAACCCAGTTTTGACATATTCAACTATGACAAATTCCATTATAGTAGTATCTATAGAATACAGAAGGTATGTTTAATTCTGATTAGATATGAGAGGTGTGACTGGGGATTCTGAGTTGGATTTTGCTGAGGGTTGGGATGGTGGTAACATAACTTTCAGGTTATATGACTTTTTCTATTGAGAATGTGGAGAATTTTATTGATTAACAATTAACAAGCTCAAGTGTAATTAACTTAGTCAAACATTAAGCATTTCATTACCTCAAGCATATGGTAGTTTGATAGCCAGTCCAATATCTGACACCATATTATAACCAGTCGGAAGAATCAAGCAAGTTTTAGATGGCTGTGGACAGGCTGAGAAGCAAAGTTGAGTTTTGGGGAGCTTAGATAAAAAGATCATCTGGATCAAAAATTCTTCTTCCCTTTAAGACTACACTATGATTTTATAAAATTTAGTTTAAACTCTATTATCAGTAACTATTTAAACTTTATCTTGTAATAAGAAAGCTTACACATTTTTTGAAAGCCTTGTGCTGCTTTTAAGGGTTTCCTTGGTGGCTCAGATGGTATAAAATCTGCCTGAAATTCAGGAGGCCTGGGTTTGATCCCTGGGTCTTATTACGTTTATTTTGAAGTTCATACTCGTTAAGGTGCCTTCATCAGCTAATGGCAAAGAAATAGTTCACTTAGTGTTTCAGATAGAATAATCATCTGTGAGCTTGCCACATAGAATAATATTAAAAATTCAAGTAAATTACAAAAATACAGAGGGAAGCTAGCAAGATATTTTTTTTTCCTAAAAATTTGGAGACTTTCATGAAATACAATGTTGTGCTGTGTAACATACACATGCAGTTCTCTTCTAGACTCTCTATCCCCAGTGTCTAAAATAGTAACTTGAACAGAGCAGGTCCTCCATAAATTATCTTATTTTCTCTTGTCATCTTTTTTTTGTGATTGGAATTTGTAAGAAAGTTATAAAAATAGCAAAAACTTACATAGCACTTTATAAATGCCAAGCACTTGTTCCAAATCTTTCAAATACAGTCCTTCGCAGATCATCTTAAGTTACAGATAGCACAGAAGACTATACATAATCAGAAAAAAATTACACATAATACATAAATAATGCTGGCAATATCCCCATTTGATAAGTTATTTCTGTTTTGCTTTGTCACATGCTAAGTTGCTTCAGTCATGTCTGACTTTGCAACACAATGGACTCTAGCCTGGCAGGCTCCTCTGTCCATGGGATTCTCCAGGCAAGAATACTGGAGTGGGTCGACATTTCCTTCTCCAGGAATCTTCTTGACGCAGGGACTGAACCTGTGTCTCTTACCTCTCTTGCACTGGCAGGCAGGTTCTTTACCATGAGTGCCAGCTGAGAAGCCCTGCTTTATAATGGTCTTGTAAATATTACTTAATATAACTAATAATTAATAGTTTTAATGTCTAAAACTTAGATTTTTAACCAAAGATTACAAAAGCACATCAAGTTGAGAATTAAAAACAACACTAATTATTTGAAATTGAATCTAAACATTAATTTCATACAAATGTTTTTCAAATGCTCAAATTTATGAATACCACAGTTATATCTATTTATCCTCATAAAATATAATACATTTTAAATTTAAGTGATATCTTTGGATCCTTTATTATTTCATAAATATTAGACTGAAGTGAAATGTGGAGGGGTTTTGTTTATGTTTTTTAAATAAGCACTATACGTTAGTTTCACTTTCTATTTTGTTTCCATACCAAGGCTGGTAGTTGGCTTTTCTATTCCCCAAGGTCATTTTTGCAAAGCAACAAATACTCTCCGAAATCTTAAAACTTCTAAAAGCAGTTGCCCCCAGAAGAGCGGCCACTGGTGAATTCTGCTGGGATGGTGATGCTGCGGATCCGCTAAGCTCACTTGTCACATGACTCAGTCACTCTTGCATGCCAGCCTTGATGTCTGTTCCAAACTGACGCCTCAACAAAGCTATGAATGATTATATGCCATGCATCTTCACGACCACTTGTGAAATGCAAAATGCTATATCTGCTAATTTCAAGGATCGACAGTATTTAGTAATGAAGATTTATCCCCGAAATGGAGTATAGCAAAACTTCCACAGCATCAGTATGTGAAAATGGAGTCTGTGTGGCCAAGAGGACATGGAAACGGACCCAGGAGGCCCCTGGGGATGTGAGGTCTGTGCACATCTCCCTCTGGAAGGAATGTGAACTTTGAACAGCACCAACCTTCAAGGCCACCGCATCCTGAAAATTGCTGAGGCTCAGACAGTAAAGCGTGTGCCTGCAATGCCAGAGACCTGGGTTCGATCCCTGAGTCAGGAAGATCCTCTGGAGAAGGAAATGGCAACCCACTCCAGTACTATTGCCTGAAAAATTCCATGGACAGAGGAGCCTGGTAGGCTACCGTCCACGGGGTCGCAAACAGTTGGACATGACCGAGTGACTTTGCTTACTTAATAAATTTTCACCTAGTAAGAACCGTAGCGATCAGTTACTTATAGTTTCGATCTCCCAGCACCAATCAAGATTCTTGCAGCACAATTTATATAAGCTTCCTCCTTTTCTTTCAAAAACTCTTTGGCTTTAAAATCTCATTTGGGTTTCTGCCTGAACCTGTGTCTTCTGAACTGCGATTTAACTCCAAAGAAATGTTTTTGTTGCCTTATAGCACTTATTCTTATTTCTTGGTCAACAAATGTGTCATTACAAAGTAGCTTCTTTCCTTTCTTTCCATCTTCCTTTGGCAAATAAGTGTGGACTAAAGCTCTGATGATCTTGGCAGGAGCAAAGTGTGTGTGGGTTATAACACCACAATGGAGAGATCACCAGATTAAAGGTAGGTCTTCAGAATCTTCAACTCCTGTTCAAGTTTCAAGCAGACTTGAAGCTAGGGCTCTAAACAGTCTTCTCTTCTCCTCTTTGTGTCTATTCCCCAGAACATCAATTCTCAAAATGTGGTTTCAGGACTTCTTAGAGTGTCCAAGACTTTTTTAGGAAGACCTTGAGGTCTTCCCTTTTCTTACCACAGACCTGTGTAAGCGCTCATTTTCTTTCTATTCTTCAACTAAAACAACATATTGCAAAACACTGATTGTGGAAGCAGATATTAGAATCTTAGATTTCTTACGCTAGATATTAAAGAAGTTTGAAAAATGTGAAACGATACCAATCTTCTAACTTTTTCTTTTGCTTTGTAAAGATATAGGTTTTTGAAAAATGTTTGTTAGGATGTAAAGAGTTCATTATGTTTTTTAAAAATAAATTTATAAAGATGTATTTAAAAATTACACATACATTTAAATATTAATTCAAAATATAGTATTAAAATATATAATATAAATAAGCAAAAGATTTTGGGGATCCACAATAATTTTTAAGGCTGTGAAGGGGTTTTAAGAATGAGAAGTTTAAGAACCACTGCCCTAGAAGCAGCTTCAAAACCACTTCAGAGGTCAAAGAAAAAACCATGAATCAGCTCTCAGAGAGCCCACTTCATCAGAGCAGTTATGAGGCATGTCCATACATTGCCTTTTCCTTTTTCCTCATAGTTGTTTTATGAAGTAGTTCTTGTCACTCACATTTTCAGATGAGAAAATTGAGGAATATAGCCATTAAAAAATTAAGAAACATAACCCCTTAAATGTGTGACCTATTCTTTCACCTTGTGGAAAGTGCATGTAGCCTAGTGGGCGGTTATTCAAGTCTGATAGGGTTCTTGTATGTAATGCTTTTTTGTTGTTTAGTTGCTAAGTTGTGTCTGACTCATCTGTAATCGCATGGACTATAGACCACCAGACTCCTCTGTCCATGTGATTTCCTAGGCAAGAATACTGGAGAGGGAGCCATTTCTTTCTCCACTTGTATGTATTAAGCACTATTAAAAGTGATGACATAAACTTCTGTAAAACATATTTCATTTGGAAGCAACAGTTTAAAGCCAGTTAGACTGATAGGAATCTGACTTTTGGAGCACAATGGTATTTAAAGCATTAACATAATACAATCAGAGAAGGTCACATACATGCTTTCAAATATGCAAAGCCCTTTCTTTATTTTACAACTTCTTATTCTTTTCCCTTTGCATTTCCCCAAGCCAATTAAAATGCAAACACAGGAGTCTTGCTAAGAGGCAGCAAGACAAGTGACACAGGGGATAACAGTAAAATATGACTGCCAAATGTATGCAGAACAATACGAATAATTGGATTTTTAAAGCCTGAGATTTGCATGCTTTACCCTTTATCTCCCATTAGATCAATCAGTGCTTTACTCTATTTATATCTAAATTGTTAACCTCAAAATTTTAATAACTAAAACTTTATTAACACTTTTATTAAAATGTGCTGCTGCTGCTGCTGATGATGCTGCTAAGTCGCTTCAGTCGTGTCTGACTCTGAGGTTGTGCTAAATCTGCCACTTAGTTCTTAAAAATCATTGTTCCTTATCTGAAATAATTTGTTAACCTATAAAATGATTGAAAAAATGACCCTATAATTTAACACGGTCTTAATCACATTTTTGTATACCTCATGCTTATTCAGAATGCCTATGCAAAATTGTATTATCCATATCTCTTTAACGCAATAACTTCAACTAATGAAAAATAAGTTCAAAACTATTCTTCTTAATGTTCTTAATTGTATTCCAGTGTTGACTGTATTAAATATTCAAAACATTTAGTGTTAAATACGCCTGTCTGCATCCTACAATTAACATGGAGTTGTACATATCTCACTGCAATAAGTCATTTATGACAAACCCATAAATCATAACATCATATTAAACAGTGAAAAGATGAAAGCATTTTCTCTAAATTTGTAAGTGAGACAAGAATAAAGAATGTCCACTCTCACCACTTCTATTTGACATAGTGTTAGAAGTCCCAGCCACAGCAATCAGGCAAGAAAAAAAAAACTAAAAGGGATCCAAATTGGAAGGGAAGAAGGAAAACTGCTACTATCTACAGATGACATACTTTATATAGGAAATCGTAAAGTCTCTGAAAACTATTAGAATAAATGAATTCAGTAAGGTTGTGGGATACAAGATTAACATGTAGAAATCTGCTGCTTTTCTATACATTAAAATCAGAAAGAGAAAACCAAAAGTCACATTTAATAATGCATCAAAAAAAAATAAAGTGTATAGGAATAAGCTTAATCTTGGACATAAAAGACCCACTCTGAAAACTATAAAACACTGATGAAAGAAACTGAAAATCATATAAAGAAATGGAAGGTACTCCATGCTCTTGGATTAGAAAAATTAACATTCTTAAAATGGTCATACTACCGAAAGCAATCTTTAGATTTAATGCAATTCCTATCAAAATGCCAATGATGTTTTTCACAGAACTAGGACAAATAACCCTAAAATTGATAGAAAACCACAAAAGACCCCAAATTGCTAACAATCTCGAGAAAAAAATAATGAAACAGAAGGTATAACCTCTCTGACTTAAAACCATACTACAAAGCCATAGTAATTAAAACAGTATGTACCAGCATAAGACAATGGAGAAGAATAGAGAAGTTAGACTGAAAAAAAAAAAAAAGAAACACTCTGCCTTCACGGTCAATTTATCTACAACAAAGGAGGCAAAAATCTACAATGGATAAAATAGTCTCTTCAATAACTGGTGCTGGGGAAATTGGACAGCCACATGTAAAATAGAGGGATGAGAACATTCCCTTACACCATATATTATAAAAAACTTAAAATGGCTTAAAGATCTAAATATAAGACCTGAAACCATGAAACTCATAGAAGAGAACATAGGCAGAACACTCTTTGATATAAATTATAGCAATATTTTCTTAGATCAGTCTGCTAAGGCAAATGAATGGCCTTATGGCAATCAATATCTATCCTTAACATGCTTCTTTAATTTTTTTAAAGATCTCTGTAAATCATAATCCTAATAACCTCTCAGTTGTATTATTTATTCAGTCTGTCTTCTATTTTGTTTTGCTTTTCTGCTTTCTAACTTCTTCCTATCTCCATTTAACCTAATATCTTAAAGAGTTTTATCATGTCTGTGCCACAGTCAAGCATTTCATTATTTTGGCCTTTTGTATCAAGTTTACTTTTATCTAAATAATGCAGTCACCTAAACATACCCAATATTCTCTCATTATTCTACCAATTGTGCTTAGTCACTCAGTCATATCCAACTCTTGAGTTCTCATGGACTATAGTCTGCCAGGCTCCTCTGTCCATAGCAGTTTCCAGGCAAGAATACTGGAGTGGGTTGCCATTCCCTTCTCAATTCTATCAATTACATTTCTGCTAATTTTATTGTCATTGGGCATGAATCCTAATTCCTAACTCCAACACTTTATATATTATTATTTGCATCTCAACTAGCTTTTCTCAAACTTTTTGGAATTAGTATCTGTTAAGTCTTTCAAAACTAACTAACCTTCTCAACTGTAATTGAAGAAAAGAGGTTAGATCTTCTTGGGAACTAAGCCAGAAAAAAAATATCTGTATGGATTAGGATATAGACTGAGCCATGATGAAGATGAAATTAACCTAAAATGAAGGGAGAGGTCAGAACTGTTGACAATACTGACAAATGAAGTTTATAGTGATGGCTGATAGGTGAGTGGATTGTAGCAGGTAGAACTGTGTCAAAAACCAGAGTCTATCTGGGATCAGGAAGAGAGTAATGATGTTACTATTGCAGCAGAACAACTGTGAGAAAGGAAGCTAGTTGTTTTAATAGGAGTTCACTTTCCTTCACTTTTTTTTTTCCTCCAGTTATTCCACTTCAAGTGAAAAACAAATCGAGCCATGGTAAGGTGAGACTATTCAAAGGTCCAGAGAAAAGAGATTTCTTTCATTGCTGGGAAAAGGGACAATTATAACAGAGAGACATCTGTGACTATAAGAACTTTGAGCTTCTCAAGAGTTGTACAAAAGAGACGTCCTTTTATAAAGAAAGAGTAAAACAAAGCCAAACAGAACCAGGTGTGGGCAAGTGGGATAAAAAACTGGCACAATGGTACAGTAGGTCAGAGAATGTTTTATCCTGAGGTCAGTCTACTCTTAGGAGAAGGTGTATGGCTGGCTCAGGCTGAAAGTGAGCTGAAGCTTAGGAACTTGGGAGGGAGGACAGAAACTTAATCAAAGTGTTGTTGTAAACATTCTGTTCTAATTGATTAGTGGGGATAAGAAATTCATCTAGTCATTTCTTAGACAAAGGATGAGCCCTGGAGGGTCTGTGTTCAGCCTTGTGTTAGGTAAATGAGGCAGGGCAGGGGCATCTGTGAGACTTGTTTAAATTAAACTTGGAAGAAGATTGCTTTCTTGAAGTAAGTCTTTGTTTCTAGAACAAAGAAGGATGAGGACATATATTAACCTTCAAGTAAAATTCAATATTGTTACCACTAACATCAGAGAAGGCAATGGCAATCTACTCCAGTGTTCTTGCCTGGAGAATTCCAGGGATGGAGGAGCCTGGTAGGCTGCCATCTATGGGGTCACACACAGTCGGATACGACTGAACTGACTTAGCAGCAGCAGCAGCAGCACCACTAACATTTATTAAGTTTTTTTCTAAGGGCCAAATGGGGCTTCCCTGTGGCTCAGTGGTAAGAAATTCATCTGCCAGTGAAGGAGATATGGTTTCAATCTCTGGGTCAAGATGATCCCCTGGAGAAGGAAATAGCAACCCACTCCAGTATTCTGGCCTGGGAAATCCCATGGACAGAGGAGCCTAGTAGGGTACAGTTCATGGTGTTGCAGAGTTGGATATGACTCAGTGACCAAACTTGTTCTAATTGATTAGTGGGGATAAGAAATTCATCTAGTCATTTCTTAGACAAAGGATGAGCCCTGGAGGGTCTGTGTTCAGCCTTGTGTTAGGTAAATGAGGCAGGGCAGGGGCATCTGTGAGACTTGTTTAAATTAAACTTGGAAGAAGATTGCTTTCTTGAAGTAAGTCTTTGTTTCTAGAACAAAGAAGGATGAGGACATATATTAACCTTCAAGTAAAATTCAATATTGTTACCACTAACATCAGAGAAGGCAATGGCAATCTACTCCAGTGTTCTTGCCTGGAGAATTCCAGGGATGGAGGAGCCTGGTAGGCTGCCATCTATGGGGTCACACACAGTCGGATACGACTGAACTGACTTAGCAGCAGCAGCAGCAGCACCACTAACATTTATTAAGTTTTTTTCTAAGGGCCAAATGGGGCTTCCCTGGTGGCTCAGTGGTAAGAAATTCATCTGACAGTGAAGGAGATATGGTTTCAATCTCTGGGTCAAGATGATCCCCTGGAGAAGGAAATAGCAACCCACTCCAGTATTCTGGCCTGGGAAATCCCATGGACAGAGGAGCCTAGTAGGGTACAGTTCATGGTGTTGCAAAGAGTTGGATATGACTCAGTGACCAAACAACAACACAACAATATCGACCAACCACTGGTTACTGGAGATTCAGAGATAAATCTTAAAAAGGTAGATTTATTATAAAGGTAATGAACTGTAATATCCAAGTCCCCTTAATTATAAAATATTTTGTGAGATGCTAATAGCCACAGAGCCTGTTAGATGGCAGGGAAAGCCAAGTTGCTGCTGCTGCTGCTAAGTCGCTTCAGTCGTGTCCGATTCTGTGCGACCCCATAGAAGGCAGCCCACCAGGCTTCCCGTCCCTGAGATTCTCCAGGTAAGAACACTGGAGTGGGTTGCCATTTCCTTCTCCAATGCATGAAAGTGAAAAGTGAAAGTGAAGTCGATCAGTCATGTCCAACTCTCCACGACGCTGTGGACTGCAGCCTACCAGGCTCCTCTGTCCATGGGATTTTTCAGGTAAGAGTACTGGAGTGGGGTGCCATTGCCTGCTATCAGGACATATTTCTATGTAAATATTTCTGGCAAATCGACTAAAGAGATCTTAAGGAAAAAAGGAACCCAAATCTATACACTTCCAGTTACTTGCTGCAATTTTTTCCTAAATATAGCTAATTGTGCATATGTGTGTGTGTCAGGGGGCAGGGGGGGGTGGATGTGTGCATGTGTTCCAGTTTCTAAAAGCTTTCAGTTCAGTCCAGTCGCTCAGTTGTGTCTGACTCTTTGCGATCCCATGAATCATAGCACGCCAGGCCTCCCTGTCCAACATCAACTCCTGGAGTTCACTCAGACTCAAGTCCATCAAATAAGTGATGCCATCCAGCCATCTCATCCTTTGTCGTCCCCTTCTCCTGCCCCCAATCCCTCCCAGCATCACAGTCTTTTCCAGTGAGTCAACTCTTCGCATGAGGTGTCCAAAGTACTGGAGTTTCAGCTTTAGCGTCATTGAAAGTGAAAGTGAAGTCGCTCAGTTGTGTCCGACTCTGCGACCCCGTGGACTGTAGCCCACCAGGCTCCTCTGTCCATGGGATTCTCCAGGCAAGAATACTGGAGTGGGTTGCCATTTCCTTCTCCATTAGCATCATTCCTTCCGAAGAAATCCCAGGGTTGATCTCCTTCAGAATGGACTGGTTGGATCTCCTTGCAGTCCAAGGGACTCTCAAGAGTCTTCTCCAACACCACAGTTTAAACACATTAATTCTTCGGTGCTCAGCCTTCTTCACAGTCCAACTCTCACATCCATACATGACTACTGGAAAAACCATAGTGGACCCACAAATTTATATGAGTTAATAAGATAGAACCTTCAAGTGTCTCATAGGAGATGGGGAAAAAAAATCCAACCAACATTTACAGGTCAGAAAACCAGTAAGAGTTGGTGAATCAGAGGAGAGAGGAGCCTGCTAGACTGAAGGGTGGCATGTCAAGAAGGAAGAGTAGCTGACGAGTTTTGCAATGTTATAGAAATTATAATGTCAGAGAAAATATGGATGTTTGGGAGAGGTATTTAAATCAGAGGGAATAGCATGTGCAAATGAAATATAGATTATCAGAAAGTCCTTTTTTCCCAATGCTGCTGCTGCTAAAGTCACTTCAATCATGTCTGACTCTGCGCGATCCGATAGACAGTAGCCCACCTTGCTCCCCCATCCCTGAGATTCTCCAGGTAAGAACACTGGAGTGGGTTGCCATTTCCTTCTCCAATGCATGAAACTGAAAAGTGAAAGGGAAGTTGCTCAGTCGTGTCCAACTCTTAGCGCTGCAGCCCACCAGGCTCTTCCATCCATGTGTTTTTCCAGGCAAGAGTACTGGAGTTGGGTGCCATCGCCTGCTCCATTTTTTCCCCCAACAGTATAATTTAAAAAATGATATGCCTGGCCATAGGACACAGGCTAAGAAACATTAGAAATTCAGAAGTAAGCCTAAACTCTAGCACCAAAGGCACTGTCAGTGAGAAAGAGTTTAACCTTAACCATGAAAGTAATGAGGCTTCTGAGCTGGCTCAGTGGGTAGAGAATCTGTCTGCAATGCTGGAGATGGAGGAGACGTAGATTCGATCCCCAGGTCAGGAAGATCCCTTGGATAAGAAAATGGCAACCCACTACAGCATTCTTGCCTGGAAAATACCATGGACAGAGGAGCCTGGCCAGCCACAGTCCATAGGGTCACAAAGAGTCAGACACAACTGAGTGACTAACACGTTTGCTCATGGTACATCCAGAGGTTAATCTGCAAGATGCAAATCTGTGCTGGGTGGAGTTCTAGATCACAGCACTCTAGGCCCGGATTTGTGGTGTCTCAAGGGTCTCCTCACAAAATGCCTTGAGTTCCTGAAAATGAATCTTCAGAGGGTTATTCTTTAGGGATCTTTCAAGCATTCTTGGGATTCCCTGTAGCTCAGACAGTAAAGAATTTGCCTGCAATGTGAGAGACCTGAGTTCAATCCTTGGTTTGGGATGATCCCCTGGGGAAGGAAATTGCAACCCTCTCCGGTATTCTTGACAGAAGTCATATTCAAAGCGACTAAGAAGAGTGGAGGACTTTTTTGGTTCCCCTAAACTAACAGCTGAAAATGAGGGGGAAAAAAAGCTAGTTGGAAAGCCCCTGAGAGCTAAAGCTCTGCCAGTTATTACCTTGCATTTGTCCTTCTGCTTTGTTCTTCCCTCTACTGGCCTTCTGTGGCCTTTCATTGAGTAGTAGGGATCTAATTCAGTGTATATCCAGGCCCTGGGGAAATACTGCAGTAAACTAGACAGAAGTTCCCTACTCTTGTGGAACTGCCATTTTAGCAAAAGTCAGACAAGGTGCACATAATATCCCCTGGGAGGGGCTTCTCAGGTGGCTCAGTGGTAAAAAATCCACCTGCCAGACAGAGGTATGTATACACATTTCTAAGGCTTTTAATATATAATGGTTTCCATCCACCAAGGAAAGATTACCTTGAAATACTCAGTAATAGTAGACAAAAATGCTAATATTTTTTGTATGAATGGAGTGCTGTTACTCTAAAAATCTTTTCTAATTAATTGAGACTTAACTTTTTAATACTAGTTGAAGCTTCTGTGTATGAACTGCTTACTTCTCTGTGACCTATCTATCTATTGCCCTGTTTTTCTATTGTAGCTTTCTTATCTACTCATAAGGGCTTTTTAAGTATATTTACCTTGTTACATATGGGTTGCTGCATATCTGTTCTATGTTACAAATAAACATGTTTTCTCAGAGTTTTTAGTTTTATTTTTATTGTGTTGTTTGAAATACAGTATTTTCATTGTGTACAGGTATGTCTTATTTTTTAATGCTTATCCTTCTGGTTTTCTGTTGTTTCAATGGTTTTGTTTGTTTTTTAAAGGATAATCAATCTAAGGTGAGATGAGTATTCACCTCATTTCTTCTGAATCTCTCAAGACTGTATTATTACACTTAGTTCTTAATTCCATTTGTAATTCATTTAATGAATGACAGGAGGTAGGAATTCATCACGACTACCACAAACAGCATCACTGCCATACCAAGGTAGCTAAATGTCCTCAAATTATTTATTTAATAATCCTTCCTTTTTTTCTAATTATTTTTAATGGCTAGGAGGTGTAATTTTTAGGATCACACTAATATGTTAGCTTATACTCAAACATATTCTGATGTGATGTTCCAGTTAGATCCTAGAAAACATTGTTTAGGATATGTTAAAACAGAGATAGCAGTATCCTATATACCCCAAATGATATCACCAACTATTCAAAACTGTCATGAAGATCTAAAAACAAATTATTGTATGTATACAAAAAAAAAAGTCTTTCTGCTACTGACTGGAAATATGAGCCTTCCCTCTTCTCTTCTATACCTTTGTACCCTGTCCTGGAGTTTCAGCTGATACAAATCACATTTACTCAAGTTGACCAAATAGGTCGAGAAAACTGTAGGAGGGAGTATTGATTTCAGTTTGTGATCGTGTTCAACAGCTGATATTTGTTGCGAACATTAAAGTCTCCAATTTTAAAATCCGATTTTCTTGATAAGGATAGAGCAAGACTGAGGTTGTAAAGGTCATGTGACAAACACAGTAGGCACACTTTTATAAGAACTCCATTGGTGTTTTCTTCATTAAAAAAATAAATATATGTGCTTTATTGGAGGATAACTCTTGGGGTGACATTAACAAATTATATAATATTACTGACTGCAGAAGTTTGGAAGTTAATAACCTCAATGAGGTTTAATATAAGGCAAAGCTGCTACTGTTTCTGGGTAAAGTCAGGATATCATTGCCACCAGCATTAGTATCTGTAACTAACCAAAGGGTGGCATTGATCATATTGGTAAAAATATCTAGAACCAAGGGTTAGGGTCCTCTGCTATAGTGATACCCACTCGAGTACTCTTGCCTGGAAAATCCCATGGATGGAGAGCCTGGTGGGCTGCAGTCCATGAGGTCGCTAAGAGTCGGACACGACAGAAAGACTTCACTTTCACTTTTCACTTTCATGCATTGGAGAAGGAAATGGCAACCCACTCCAGTGTTCTTGCCTGGAGAATCTCAGGGATGGGGGAGCCTGGTGGGCTGCCATCTATGGGGTTGCACAGAATTGGACACAACTAAAGCAACTTAGCAGCAGCAGCAGCTATAGTGATAAGATGAAGTTCACTGCAAAGACAGTCCTTTTTTTTGTATGGACTGAATTACTCTTTCAACCTTGTTGAAGGGAAAGTGAGGAAAGCAGAGGACATCTCCTTGTGACCCGTCTTCTAGAGTGCTTAAGCAGCCCTTAGGTAACGCATGTTTTCAAAAGGGGACAGACAATTAAAATTAATCCGTTGCTGTTTTGGTAAATTCCATATAGAACTGTCTAGTCAAATATTGTTTAAGAACAAGAAAGTGAACTAGGTGGGCCCTATCTGACAATTAGAATCAGGATTTTAGCACTCAGTAAAGGCAGACATTGGGCAAATGATACACTTTACAAAATTTTGATTTGAAGGCAATGTTTTGACCAATGGATGCCTCATGATAGATCCAAGACACAGAATAATTCATATATATAGACAAGCTGAAGTCTAAATGTCATAGAAATTAATGGGACTACTTTCAAGAAAAGTCATCTTTTTGTGATAAGGCCCTCTCTAAAAAATTAAGCATGTTTTAATCAACAGGCTAAGGGACAAAAATATCTTACTTTTGAAAAATAAGGGCTAATAAAACAGGTCTGTGTGGATCACAATAAACTGTGGAAAATTGCAAGAGTTGGGAGTACCAGACTACCTGACCTGTCTGTTGAGAAACCTATATGCAGGTCAGGAAGCAACAGTTA
>SJYC01074598.1:0-48543 GCA_006408675.1 Madoqua kirkii
GAAGCAACAGTTAGAACTGGACATGGAACAACAGACTGGTTCCAAATAGAAAAAGGTGTACATCAAGGCTGTATATTGTCACTCTGCTTATTTAGTTTATATGCAGAGTACATCATGAGAAACTCTGGGCTGGGAAAAAAAACAAGCTGGAATCAAGATTGCCGGGAGGAATATCAATAACCTCAGATATGCAGATGACACCATCCTTATGGCAGAAAGTGAAGAGGAGCTAAAAAGTCTCTCATTGAAAGTGAAAGAGGAGAGTGAAAAAGTTGGCTTAAAGCTCAACATTCAGAAAACGAACATCATGGCATCTGGTCCCATCACTTCATGGGAAATAGATGGGGAAACAGTGGAAACAGTGTCAGACTATTTTTTGGGGATGCAAAATCACTCCAGATGATGACTGCAGCCATGATATTAGAAGACACTTATTCCTTGGAAGAAAAGTTATGACCAACATAGATAGTATATTTAAAAGCATGGACATTACTTTGCCGACTAAGGTTTGTCTAATCAAGGATATGGTTTTTCCTATGGTCATGTATGGATGTGAGAGTTGGACTGTGAAGAAGGCTGAGCGCTGAAAAATTGATGCTTTTGAACTGTGGTGTTGGAGAAGACTCTTGAGAGTCCTTTGGACTGCAAGGAGATCCAACCAGTCCATTCTGAAGGAGATCAACCCTGGGATTTCTTTGGAAGGAATGATGCTAAAGCTGAAACTCCAGTACTTTGGCCACCTCATGCGAAGAGTTCACTCATTGGAAAAGACTCTGATGCTGGGGGGATTGGGGGTAGGAGGAAAAGGGGATGACCAAGGCTGCGATGGCTGGATGGCATCATGGACTCCATGGACATGAGTCCGAGTGAACCCCGAGAGATTGTAATGAACAGGGATGCTTGGCGTGCTGCGATTCATGGGGTTGCAAAAAGTTCGACACGACTGAGTAACTGAACTGAACTGAAAGTTCATTTTACAGAAGCCTATCTCCCAAGGAACTCCACAACAAAAAGAGAAATATTTGAAAGCTTTAGGTTTTCAGTTATTAAGTTGATTTGTTGAATTATATGGCAATAATTGCACTTATAAATCCTACCATGAGATCAGTCAGCCATGTGCTGCCCTTTTAAAGAAACCAAAACTGCTGACAAATGTCTGCCAGCTATCAGGCCATAAGATTTTTATCAAATTATGCCCTTTTGTTTTTGACTCTGAAACTGGTTGCAAATTTATCCTTAAGAAATGTATAAGTAATATTCCACCAATAGCTGGTCTTATAATGTATAGTATTTCTTCCTGAAAATATTGTGGGATGAAAAAGAGATGCTTATATATTTGGTGTTCCATAAAGCAGAAGAAATGAATCTTAACATTAATATTTTATGAATAAGCCCAATTATGCCAGTAATATTAATAATAAACTATTAGTGAAGATCAGCAACTACAGAAAGCCTACGTTGAAATAAGTGGCTACCATTATTATTCCCTGATAGCTCAGTTGGTAAAGAATCCATCTGCAATGCAGGAGACCTTGGTTCGATTCCTAGGTTGGGAAGATCTGCTGGAGAAGGGATATGCTACTCACTCCAGTATTCCTGGGCTTCCCTTGTGGCTCAGCTGGTAAAGAATCTGCCCGCAATGCAGGAGACCTAGGTTCAATCCCTGGGTTGGGAAGATCCCCTGGAGAAGGGAAAGGCTACCCACTCCAGTATTCTGCCTCGGAGAATATACAGTCCATGGGGTCACAAAGAGTCAGACACCACTAATCCACTTTCACTTTCACATTATCAATAAAACTTGAAAAGGTTTCAATGAAATTTATATTTTTGTGACAAATAATCCTTGGTAGCTTTTACTATCACATAACTCTGCTCAAATTTTATTTAAATGGCATGCAGGGAATCTTTAATTTTATGATCTAGATAACAGACACATAGGAAGATGTTTATCACATGTGAAAGTGACATAAAGAGTAAATAGAATGCTAACATATTTATTTTATGTGCTATGTGGTTGGCAAATCAGTGCTATAATATCCATTCTTTGGCTATTATTAACAGCACTTGATTCAGCTTTGGTTCCAATATATCACAATCACACTTAACCTTACAGCTTATACAATTATGTAGCAGCTGTAAAAAGATTGAAAGTTTAAAAAAAAATAGCCTTTTGAGCTCGAGATTTTTTCATCCCTATCATGAAATACATATACATAATATATATATAATGCACATGTCTGTAATTTTGTAACACTTACATTGGACAGAAAAAAAAAAAACCTGCAAGAAGAAATGTCTATTATCTTTAATCTTGGTTGTATAATGCACACATTAGTCTATCCATTTAAATGGCCTGTCTATTAATTACTCACAGCTATTTTAGACCACACTGTTTGAAAAGACTTAGAGCATACTTGTGAATATTCACTGTACTATCCGTGAGTATATTACTTTTAAAACGAGCAAACTGATTATCTTTAGTCTCAAGAATACAAGGATAATAAAATAAGCAAACTCCTGAAAATTACAAAGTCTATTACTTAGTGTAAAATATATCTAGGATCTCCATTTTTATTTTTCTCCATTATTTTGTTACAGCTTTTTCTTCTGCAGTAAAAGGTAGAAAGGAAAAAGAGAAAGAGAAAAACCATTCATTTTACTCCATGATGAATCTTATGGAAAATATACAGCAGATTAAAGACTATGAAACTTCTTAGGTAACATGGGGTTTCAAATCATTCTTACATTCCTGTTCTCAATGAGTTTGCTGGGCATGTTGTGAGTATGGGCTTGGTGGTGGTGGGTGGAATTTAATAGCATGCAGTTGTGATTTTAACAGGCCACTTAAAAGAGCAGTTCAAGTTATTATGATGCAAGAAGCTTTCATTCATGATCTTGAGTATATCAAGATCATCTTAGATATTTCCTCTTTTTAATATTTTAATGCAAATTTGAAGCCACCTGCTTGACTTCTAGGTAGCTGTCTAGTCTAAAATATGCAATTATACATGTTATGAAGGTGACAATGGCAGACAATTATCAGATCTTTAGTTTTATAAAATTCAAACCTAGATGGGTAGAACAGGAAGTAAATGTAGAAAAAGGAAAGATGAAAGTATGCAGAGTTAAAGCCCTGCTCTAGCAATTTTTGTGTCCTTTATAGAGAAGGTCTGTGAGTGGAGAAGTTTTGCATGCTCCTCCATCAGGTTTCTTATGTTCATACAGCAGTGATTAGCCATGAAGTGATTAAAAGAAAAAAAAGACTGCTTATAAAACAGTAAGTTATATTAAAACCTCCCTTGAAGTGAAAGTGAGTCACTCAGTTGTGTCCAACTCATTGTGACCCTATGGACTACAGCCTGCCAGGCTCCTCTTCCATGGGATTCACCAGGCAAGAATATTAGAGTGTGTTGCCATTCCCTTCTCCAGAGGATCTTCTCAATCTAGGGATTGAACCGGGGTCTCATGCCTTGCAGGCAGATCCTTCACTATCTGAGGTACCCAGGAACACCAAAAACTTCCCTTGGGATCACCTTATCCAAGAAAATCACATTATATCTGATGCCATGTCAAATCAGAAGCCTCTATTTTGTACCATTTCCTAAGGAAAGAGATGTGTTGTAAGCATAAAAATTTTAAATTTAAAAACCACATTTATCATTTTAGATATTCCCCTTTGTTATATCTGCTCACATTTATAGCTTTTCCTCCTTCCCAGATGTTCTCCTTGAACCTATATGGTGACTATTGCTAAATTAATCCCTTTCAAACACCATATACATCCTTGTTTTTCCTGAAATTATTTCTAAATTCAGTGGGAAAACATAAACTAAAGCTCAGTAAGTAAAATTAGCCAGAAGTCATTTTTACTTTTGAATAAAACAGAATACTTGTATCCTTAGTACAACTATTAACTAAACCAATCAGGGATGACTGCAACTGAGAGAAATCCATTCAAGGCCACAATGGCCCCAGGTTCTTTGGGACTGAGTTTATACTAGGCAAGATCAAATGTCATTTTGCACTGGCATAATATTAGACCTTTCACATTCAGACTGAATTGTTAATTACTCAAGAAATTCTTTAGGCATAGGAAAAGTCTAATTCTGGAAGCACTATCAGGGCCCACACTGGAAAGACACCATTTACACTTTATATTGAATACCTTATTATAGTAATTTGTGGGTAGCTGGCCCTTCTGTGAGTATCCAGACATTCTTCACCTTACTGTTATAATTATTCTCTATAGTCCAGGGCATGTGGGTTTTCTGAATGCTACCTTGCTCTTACTGCATTAGCTTGTTACTTAGAAAGTGAAAGTGAAGTCGCTCAGTCCTGTCCGACTCTTGGTGAACCCATGGACTGTAGCCTAGCAGGCTCCTCCATCCATGGGATTTTCCAGGCAAGAATAATGGAGTGGGTTTCCATTTCCTTCTCCCTTAGAGGGAGCATGAATACTGACTTTTCAGAAACAATTTGTTAGCAATTAAATTGGAAAGACACTGTAATCTATTTATAACTTATTGAAACTGTCCTGGGAATACATGAATCCTGAATGCTATTTCAGGGATTATGACAGGACTATACAGTAATTCTGAGTTTTGGGTACCTCTTCTGATCAACTGTTCTTTTAACTGAAATAACTGCATTCATTACTCAGCAACTCGCTACAGACCACTGTGGCATCATATGAGAAAGGAGGGTTCTAGCAACAACAAAAAAATCCCACCCTGCTCTGGACAAATTCTCTAAATACTGTGAAATATATGTAAATGTCAGGCCTGCTTCATTCTTCCTTCAATGTGTATATAAAACATACAAACGAGTACAATCTCCTGGGTAAATTCTTAATGTCCCTCTGAATTACTCTCCAACTATAGGTGATGTAGCTATGGTAGTTTCTGGTGCTTTTATATGTATCTTCATAACTGGTGAAACTGATGTTAGTTTCTCATGAGATGGAGGAGTGGAGGATGTAGAACATTTTTTATCTGTATAACTCTATATACCATCATGCTATTTATTTAGGAGGGGTTTATATAAAATTGATCATCTCTTTATAAGTAGTTGCTAACCCAAAGTGGCCTAGTAATATTTGAATTATTCTAACATCAATTATGTAGTTTTTTGAAAAATAATAATAAACAATTAAATTCTAGGCCCATGAAACCATTTTTTGTCCATCAGTGTTGCTTATGAATTCAAATTAAGTTGAGATTGGAATATATCAGTTTTACGTGGTTGACATCTACCAGGTTGCTCAGCGCTGCTGATAAACTCAAAGTCACGGGTACATGTAATATCTTGTGAGGTTGTCCATGACAAAGCTTCCTATAGCCATAAATCCAACTAAGCACATTCACAATATACCTATTCTGTTGAGGGCATTGTCTATCCGATTCATTTTGTTTTACCTCTTAGGTTAACCAGAGCCACCTTTGCTGGTTCTAAAATAAATAACCCAGGTTCAAAGAGGAATAGAAAGAAGTGACAAGAAGATGAGGGCCATTTCACAGAGAAAGGTGTTTTGACATCATGGAGCAGTCTTCATGGAAGAGGAACTACTCCTCTGGGAAAAGAGGTAGCTACAAACAGATGGTCTCTACTAAGCAGAATTGACAGGTCTACAGGTAATGAGTTGCTTCTATAAAAGAGGCAGTTTATCCACTGAGGTTTCAGCACTATAGGGCCTAATTATTCCTGACATATTGCCCACTTTGTACGCTCACAATATTATGGCCAAGTAGGAAAAAAAATAAATTATACACACTGGTAGCACAAAACTCAAAGGAAACAATGCAGGCTATAAAAACATTACCAGAGAATGGGTTCTTTTGGAATTCAGGTCCATCTGTTCCTGCTAATTTTGCAAATGGGGCCAAATGCCATTACAAAAAATTCCTAGGGACTAGATGATATATTTTTTTTTTTTGGCCTTATACATTTAACTTTTGTTTCAGGAAAAGTTTCCAGAATAAGCAAGAAATTAGAGCTTGGAAATATTTTAACTATTCAGATAATATAGCCATAATATCTTGTGTATCCAGTTTTTTTGTTTGTTTTTGTGGAAGCTTAAGAAGGAAAACTCAGTAGGTCATCTTAGTTTGTAAAAAAAAATGTTCATAAGTTAAATGAAAACTTTAGAAGCATTTTACTCTATGACAGACACAGCTCTGCTTTTTTCTAAATTTTACATATAATAAACAGCACTTCTAGAAGAAGGACTTTCAGAAGAATAAATTTCCACAAACTGTTTCCTGTTAATAAAATGGGAAGAATATTTATGTAAGAGTGTTTAAGCTTAGATACTGGTCATTATAAATTAGAAATAATACTAAAAAAAAACTACAAGTGCTACAAAACCATTGTACATGCACATATTTCATATATATTAGGTGTCTGTAAGTAACATATTTTTAAGCATGACTCATATGACTCATTACTTTAAAGACACTGAAAAGCAATGAGAACTTAAAGATTACCTTGAAAACATTTTTTTGATCCAACTCTATTCACGGAAGAAATTCCTTAATATTATTTCTTGTTAGCAAGTTCTGGCTTTGGAATAAAACACACACATCCAGATGTTCCTTTAGCACAAGAGTGCTGAACCAGAGCCATATTATTTTTTGTTCAACCACCTGTGTATTAGCATCTGTTTGCAATTGTATATACTCAGATTTTTATATTACTATCAATTTCATTCTTTCACAAACTATATAATATAGCAACCACTAGATTTTTATATTCCTATTCCCAAGATTAATTATAAAAATATACTCTAATGTTTGCAGAAATCCAACATCTCTTGTCTAAAGAGAGGTAGTGTAGTAGAAACAAGAATGCTTTATTCCAAAAACATCACAATTGGATTAGACTAAAAGAGACTTTTCTCAACAATAAGATTTTTAGGATATGATTCAGTTCAGTTCAGTCGCTCAATTGTGTCTGGCTCTGTGATCCCATGGACTGCAGCATGGAGCTTACTCCCATAGTGGTTACTCAGACTCATGTCCATTCAGTTGGTGATGCCATCCAACCATCTCATCCTCCGACATCCCCTTCTCCTCTTGCCTTCAAACTTTCACAGCATCAGGGTCTTTTCAAATGAGTCACTTCTTCACCAATACTCTGGTGACCAAAAGTATTGGAGTTTTGGCTTCAGCATCAGTCCTTCCAATGAATATTCAGGACTGCTTTCCTTTAGGATGGACTGGTTGGGTCCTGCAGTCCAAGGGGCTCTCAAGAGTCTTCTCCAACACCACAGTTCAAAAGCATCAATTCTTTGGCACTCAACTTTCTTTATAGTCCAACTCTCACATCCATACATGACTACTGGAAAAACCATAGCTTTGACATAGCAAAGTACTGTCTCTGGCTTTTTAATATCCTGTTTAGGTTGGTCATAAGTTTTCTTCCAAGGAGCAAGTGCCTTTTAATTTCATGGCTGCAGTCACCACCTGCAGTGATTTTGGAGCCTCCAAAATTAAATTCTATCACTGTTTCCATTGTTTCCTGATCTATTTGCTATGAAGTGATGGGACCAGATGCCATCATGTTGGTTTTCTGAATGTTGAGTTTTAAGCCAGCTTTTTAACTTTCCTCTTTCACTTTCATCAAGAGGCTCTTCAGTTCTTCTTAACTTTCTGCGATAAAGGTAGTATCATTTGAATATCTGAGGTTATTGATATTTCTCCCAAAAATCTCGATTCCAGCTTATGCTTTATATAGCCCAGCATTTCCATGATGTACCCCTCATATAAGTTAAATAAAAAGGGTGACAATATAGAGCCTTGACGTACTCCTTTCCCTATTTGGAACCAACCTGTTTTTCCATGTCCAGTTCTAACTGTTGCTTCTTGACCTGCATGCAGATTTCTCAGGAGGCAGGTCAGGTGATCTGGTATTCCCTTGTTTTTAAGAATTTTCCACAGTTTGTTGTGATTCACACAGTCAAAGCCTTTGATATAATCAATAAAGCAGAAGTTGATGTTTTTCTGGAACTTTCTTGCTTTTTTAATGATCCAACAGGTGTTGGCAATTTGATTTCTGGTACCTCTGCCTTTTCTAAATCCAGCTTGAACATCTGAACACCGTTCAAGTACTGTTTAAGCCTGGCTTAGAGAATTTTGATCATTACTTTGCTAGCGTTTGAAATGAGTGCAATTGTGCAGTAGTTTGAACTTCCTTCAGCATTGCCTTTCTCTCGGATTGGAATGAACACTGACCTTTTCCAGTCCTGTGGCCACTGCTGAGTTTCCCATATTTGCTGGCATATTGAGTGCAGCACTTTCAAAGCATCATCTTTTAGGATTTGAAAGAGTTCAACTAGAATTCCATCACCTCCACTACCTTTGTTGAGTGTGATGCTTCCTAAGGCCCACTTGACTTCATATTCCAGAATGTATGGCTCTAGGTGAATGATCACACCATCATAGTTATTTGGGTCAAAAGATCTTTTTTGTATAGTTCTTCTGTGTATTCTTGCCATCTCTTCTCAATATCTTCCACCTCTGTTAGGTCCTTACCATTTCTGTCCTTTATTGTGCCCACCTTTGCATGAAAAGTTCCCTTAGTATCTCTAATTTTCTTAAAGAAATGATTGATTATATGATTGAAGTGAGGTGAATTCACTCAGTCGTGTCCTACTCTTTGCAACCCCATGGACTGTAGCCCACCAGGCTCCTCCTTCCGTGGGATTTTCCAGGCAAGAGTACTGGAATGGGTTGCCATTTCCTTCTCCAGGGGATCTTCCTGACCCAGGGATCGAAACCGAGTCTCCTGTATTCCAGGCAGATGCTTTAACCTCTGAGCCACCAGGGAAGCAATATGCTATTATAGAAAATTTAGAACAGACAACCACCTATATTTCCCCAGTTTCTTCTTCTACATGTGGATATGCAACTATGTGTACTATTGTACATACACATACATGCATACATACGTATGGGTTTTCCAAGGTGGTTCATTTGTAAAGAATTTGCCAGTCAATGCAAGAGACACATAGGATGTGGGTCTGATCTCTGGGTCAGGAAGGTCCTTGGAGAAGGAAATGGCAACCCACTCCAATATTCTTGCCTAGAAAATCACATGGACAGAGGAGCCTGGTAGGCTACAGTCCATGGTGTTGCAAGAGAGTCAGACACAAATGAGCCATTAAACCAGAACAACATAAATAAATACATCACTACAAAGCAAATATAACTTTTATAAACAGCTTTTCCTTTTGGACAAAAGATCTTTTTTTCACATAATTTTTAGTGTGTTTTCAATGATCTGACTTTCTCTTTAAGGCATGCTGAGTGAGGAGCTCAGAAGTTTGTTGAAAGCTCAGTGTCTTCATGTCTTAGATTTTGCAATCATGATTATAAACTTTATAGTTTAATTGTTATATGTGAACTTTACAATTACATTCAAATGTCTCAGTTCACTGATAGGTCTAGAATTAAATTTGCCAGTCAATGAAGAGACACATAGGATGTGGGTCTGATCTCTGGGTCAGGAAGGTCCTTGGAGAAGGAAATGGCAACCCACTCCAATATTCTTGCCTAGAAAATCACATGGACAGAGGAGCCTGGTAGGCTACAGTCCATGGTGTTGCAAGAGAGTCAGACACAAATGAGCCATTAAACCAGAACAACATAAATAAATACATCACTACAAAGCAAATATAACTTTTATAAACAGCTTTTCCTTTTGGACAAAAGATCTTTTTTTCACATAATTTTTAGTGTGTTTTCAATGATCTGACTTTCTCTTTAAGGCATGCTGAGTGAGGAGCTCAGAAGTTTGTTGAAAGCTCAGTGTCTTCATGTCTTAGATTTTGCAATCATGATTATAAACTTTATAGTTTAATTGTTATATGTGAACTTTACAATTACATTCAAATGTCTCAGTTCACTGATAGGTCTAGAATTCTTTCTACTCTAACCATATCTATATATCAAGACAAAATAAGCCTCAGAGTAAATCCATAAACATTTATTGATCATTCACAATAAGCCAGGCATAACATCAGATGTGGAACACATGAATAAACAAGTATCCCTTTCTGTGGGAGCTCAGCTCTGCAAGGGAGATGACATGTGAAAACACAAGGTAACTAAACAGCAATAGAGGTTGTACAAAGTGCAGTAAGAATATGGATGAAGAAGAAACTTATTCTGCCAGAGAGATTGAACTGAGGAGTAGAAGTGAAGGAGTGATACAAGAAAAAGTGCTGAATCAGGGTTTTTTAGCAAGAAAAGGGAAAGACAGCAATCCATAGAGCACAGATGTCGAATCCTGAGTAAAGAAATGGCTGGCAGAATAGCAGCTTCCATCAAGGGTTTAAAAGAAAGAAACTGTCTTGATCAGGTCTGTCTTTTCAAAGACAAGTTGCGGGGGGAAGAGTTTGTAGCTATTTCTCATGCTAAATAGTATTGGTCCACATGTTAAGGAAGATCCGTTTAAAAATTCAGAGGTTTTGAGCTTAGGCAATGCTGTGATGATGCTCCTTTTTACAGGAAGTGGGATATACATGTCTAGCATACAGGGACTTCATATCCTTGGCAAGAAAGATGGTTTTATATCTTATTTGAATAAGTTCACATATTAGAAGCTGCTACTTATTGGTAGCATTCAAACATTATCATTAAAATTAGACCATTAATTTTCTAATAACTGTTGCATATTTATGTATATTCCTGGAGTTAGCTCAGCCCTAATTAAAAACAAATAAGAGATTTTCCCCAAATAGAAATTAAAAAATAAAATCCAGCATAAAATTCTACTCCAGTGCTAATAATGTTTAGAAAAACTACTATAACTTCAAGGAAAAAATACTTTTTATAAAAACATGTACATAAACACACATACACACACAATAAATTTCACTAGAGTGTCAGGGAAAAGCAAGCAAGTCCAGGAAGCTTTAAAAATTTTGACCATTACTGTACTTCTATTGTAATGCCAGACAATTGAAGAAATATTCAGGGAAAGATTGTCTTATTGAGCTCTCAAAGGAACAGAATATACAATTGTACATTCTTGGAATCAAAGAAAAAGGAGAAGAATCTTTTTGTTAGCTTACCTTTTGAAAATCCACAAAATTATAGGGTTGTTTCACTTTCTTTGTGCATAGATGGAATAGCTATTTGCTGAAATAAATCTTTGAAAGACAACTTAGTAGACTACTTCTGAAAATACAACTACAGGGTAGACAGAAATGAGAAGAGAGCATAACTAAGATCAGTTTGGAGAATTTTTTTTATTGTAATTTTTACAATTTTCCATAGGTCTATCCTGTAATTTTCAAAATGTGCATTCATTTTTGGGGATAACTATTTATAGCAATCCTAACTCTAGTAATATTATTTCTACAACTTCCTAATCCTTCAGAAGCAAAAGGCAAAGGTGAAAGGTCCATAGAATAGCAAGAGGTCCATAGAATAGCAAGGAGAGATTAGAAGCCTTCCTCAATGATCAATGCAAAGAAATAGAGGAAAATAATAGAATGGGAAAGACTAGAGATCTCTTCAAGAAAATTAAAGATACCAAGGGAATATTTCATACAAAGATGGGCACAATAAAGGACAGAAATGGTATGGACTTAACAGAAGCAGAAGATATTAAGAAGAGGTGGCAAGAATACACAGAAGAACTACAAAGAAAATCTTCATGACCCAGATAACCATGATAGTGTGATCACTCACCTAAAGCCAGACATCCTGGAATACGAAGTCAAGTGGGGTATTAGGAAGCTTCACTACCAACAAAACTAGTGGAGGTAATGGAATTCCAGTTGAGCTATTTCAAATTCTAAAGGATGATGCTGTGAAAGTGCTGCACTCAGTTCAGTTCAGTTAAATTCAGTTGCTCAGTTGTGTTCGACTCTTTGTGACCCCATGAATTGCAGCATGCCAGGCCTCCCTGTCCATCACCAACTTCCGGAGTTCACTCAAACTCAAGTCCATCCAGTCGGTGATGCCATCCAGCCATCTCATCGTCTGTCCTCCACTTTTCCACCTGCCCCCTATCCCTCCCAGCACCAGGGTCTTTTTCAATGAGTCAACACTTCGCATGAGGTGGCCAAAGTACCGGAGTTTCAGCTTTAGCATCACTCCTTCCAAAGAACACCCAGGGCTGATCTCCTTTACAATGGACCGGTTGGATCTCCTTGCACTCAATATGCTTGCAAATTTGGGAAACTCAAACTCAGCAGTGGCCATAAGACTGGAAAAGATCAGTGCTCATTCCAATCCCAGAGAAAGGCAATGATGAGGAATGTTCAAACTACTGCACAATTGCACTCATCTCACACGCTAGCAAAGTAATGCTCAAAATTTTCCAAGCCATGCTTCAACATACGTGAACCATGAACTTCCAGATGTTCAAACTGGGTTTAGAAAAGGTAGAGGAACCAGAGATCAAATTGTCAATATCCATTAGATCATCAAAAAAGCAAGAGAGTTCCAAAAAAACATCTGCTGCTACTGCTGCTAAGTCGCTTCAGTAGTGTCTGACCCTGTGCGACCCCACAGACAGCAGCCCACCAGGCTTCCCATCCCTGGGATTCTCCAGGCAAGAACACTGGAGTGGGTTGCCATGTCCTTCTCCAGCGCATGAAAGTGAAAAATGAAAGTGAAGTGGCTCAGTCATGTCCCACTGTTCGTGACCCCATGGACTGCAGCCTACCAGGCTCCTCCATCTATGGGATTTTCCAGGCAAGAGTACTGGAGTGGGGTGCCATTGCCTTCTCCTAGAAAAACATCTAATTTTGCTTTATTGACTATGCTAAAGCCTTTGACTCTGTATATCACAACAAACTGGAAAATTCTTAAAAAGATACCAGAGCAACTGACCTGCCTTTTGAGACATCTGTAGCAGGTCAAGAAATAACAATTAGAACTGGACATGGAACAGTGGACTGGTTCCAAATAAGGAATGGAGTATGTCAAGGCTGTATATGGTTACCTTGCTTATTTAACTTCTATGGAGTATATGTCATGCATAATGCTGGGCTGGATGAAGCACAAGCTGGAATCAAGATTGCCGGGAGAAATATCAATAACCTCAAATATGTAGATGACACCACCTTTATGGCAGAAAGTGAAGAAGAACTAAGGAGCCTACTGATGAAAGTGAAAGAGGAGAGCGAAAAAGCTGGTTTAAAACTCAACATTCAAAAATGAAGATCATGGCATCTGGTCACATCACTTCGTGGCAAGTAGGTGGGGAAACAATGGAAACAGTGACAGACTTTATTGTTTTGGGGCACCAAAATCACTGCAGATGGTGACTGCAGCCATGAAATTAAAAGACACTTGCTCCTTGGAAGAAAAGCTATGAGCAACCTAGACAGTATACTAAAAAGCAGAGATGTTACTTTGCCAACAAATGTCCCTTTAGCCAAAGCTATGGTTTTTCCAGTTACATGCATGGATGCTAGTTGGACTATAAAGAAAGCTGAGTGCCAAAGAACTGATGCTTTTGATCTGTGATGTTGGAGAAGACTCTTGAGAATCCCTTGGACTGCAAGGAGATCCAACTAGTTCATCCTAAAGGAAATCAGTCCTGAATACTCATTGAAAGGACTGATGCTGAACCTGAAACTCCAATATTTTGGCCATCTGATTTGAAGAACTGACTGACTGGAAAAGATCCTGATATTGGGATAGATTGAAGGCAGGAGGAGAAGGGGATGACAGAAGATGAAATTGTTGGATGGAATAAACAATGCGATGGACAAGTTTGAGCAAGCTCTGAGAGTTGGCAGTGGACAGGGAAGCCTGGCATGCTGCAGTCCATGGGGTCACAAAGAGTTGGACATGACTGAGCCACTGAACTGAATCCTTCAGAATGCGCTTCGTAGGTGGCACTAGGGGTAAAGAACGTGCCTGACAGTGCAGAAGAGGAAAGTGACACAGGTTCAACCCCTGGGTTGGGAAGATCCCCTGGAGTAGGAAATGGAAACCCACTCTAGTATTCTTGCTTAACAATCCCATGGACAGAGAAGCCTGGGGGGCTGCTCTCCATAGGGTTGCAAAGGGTCAGACATGGCTGAAGTGACTTAGCATTTAGCACTAGCAATCCTTCAGAATATTTTAAATTTATCCACTTAGATAGTGTTTATTTTGATCTGTTTTATCCCACAGTTCTTTGGTGGGGTATCTGTGTACACTATTATCCAATGAAGTCTTTAATAAATGGATCTGTAATCTAGAGCCATACTAGAAACACAGGTTAAAAATTATATTTCTTGGTTAAATATGAATGAACATTCTAATATCACCTTGGCAAAATATAAATTTATTTGTAAATGATAGCCATCTTCTTCATTACAGAAACATGAAATAATTGATGCCTTTGAATTGTGGTACTAGAGAAAATTCTTTATAGTCCCTTGGGCATCAAGGAGATCAAATCAAATCAATCCTAAAGGAAAAACTGGTTGTGTTCAGTCAATCAGTCATGTCTGATTCTTTGCTGCCCCAAGAACTGTAGCCTGCCAAGCTCATCTGTCTATGAAATTTTCCCAGGCAAGAATATTGGAGTGGGTTACCATTCCCTTCTCAAAGGGATCTTCCAGACCCAGGAATCAAATCTGTGTCCCTTGTACTAGCAGGCAGATTCTTTACCACTAGCGCCACCTGGGAACCTCTAAAGGACATCAACCCTGGATATTCAAAATGGAAGAGCTAATGATGAAGCTGAAGGTCCAACAGTTTGGCCACTTGATGTGTAGAGCCAACTCATTGGAAGAGGCCCTGATGCTAGGAAAGACTGAGGGAAAGAGGAGAAAGGGACAACAGAGGATGAGATTGCATGGATGGCATCACTGACTCAGTGGACATGAGTTTGAGCAAACTCAGGGAGACAGTGAAGGACAGGGAAACCTGGCATGCTGCAGTTCATGGGATTGCAGAGAGTCGAACATAACTTAGCAACTGAACAACAACAAATCCAAAGAATCGTAAAATACAAAATAACATGTACATCAATTCTCATTGCTGTTTCCTCATCACTCCTCAATTTTCATTGATTGTAACTCAAGAAACCTCAAGCTCAAAGACCACTGCTTCACATGACAGAAAATGTCCTCATCTTCACTTTTATAGATAAGGCAAATTAACTTTGGAGAGATCCACATCTTTACCTAAGATCATCAGATTACAACAAAAAGGGAAAAGTATTTTATAACTAATACATAATGCTATCCTTTATTAGACTTTGGATATTGATTATTAATTTATCTTAGTTACTTGGATCAGAAACTGTTTCTTCCTTTTGAATTTATTAAACATAACTTAGTCTGAAATTTCTGAGTTTTGAAGAGCACACATATTTTCTTGTCTGCCTATCCTCTATCACCCCTTCATCTGACAGTGCCTGTATGTTGTCTTAGCTAGTGGGATCTTCCTATTAGCCACTGGATGCAATCTTGGAGGACTGTTAATCCAGATACACTACTCTCTACTAGCCAGTAGGTCAGAAAGTGACCAGGTTAATCAGATTTTATTTTCCTCCAAGATTCTTCCTGAGCCTTAACTGAATTAACACGTGGGCTAAAAGTGCCTGGAACCATCTTATCCCACTGACAGTACTCTGAAGACCACTTCATTAATCTAATTTTTTTTCTTTTACCCTTACAGCTTCTTTGATGCCAGAATTTTCTGAGACCTGGCTGTTAAGTTTAATATCTTTCTTTTGGAGTCTGCACACTTCATCTTGTTCTAATTTACTCCTTTCTTAGGTGAATTAGCAGAATTGGCTTTTGTTAATTGCAATCCACGAAAAGTAACTCATACAGCGTGGTGGGGACTTTCCAGATGGTGCTAGTGCTAAAGAAGCCACCTACCAATGCAGGAGACATAAGAGTCATGGGTTTGCTCACTGGGTCTAGAAGATCCCCTGGAGGAGGGCATGGCAACCCACTCCAGTATTCTTGCCTGGAGAATCCCATGGACAGAGGAGGTTGGTGGTCTCAGTCCATAGGGTCGCAAAGAGTCAGACACAACTGAAGTGACTTAGCACAACACAGTGTGGTAGATAGTACTGGTTCTCTACCAAAGAGTCAGACTCCCTTCTAGAGTAGAGCTGCTGCTAGATAATGGGTACTATGTCAGAGAATACAGTTCTCAGTTTCCCCAGTATCTAAGAAGGGCCATGAGATTAGTTCTTGCCAACTGAGTGAAGTATCAATATTAATTGAGGGCCTTTGTCCTTGGTAGTAGAAAATATTTCTTTTTGTTTCTTTTTTGGCAATGCTGATCTCAGTCCATAGGGTCGCAAAGAGTCAGACACAACTGAAGTGACTTAGCACAACACAGTGTGGTAGATAGTACTGGTTCTCTACCAAAGAGTCAGACTCCCTTCTAGAGTAGAGCTGCTGCTAGATAATGGGTACTATGTCAGAGAATACAGTTCTCAGTTTCCCCAGTATCTAAGAAGGGCCATGAGATTAGTTCTTGCCAACTGAGTGAAGTATCAATATTAATTGAGGGCCTTTGTCCTTGGTAGTAGAAAATATTTCTTTTTGTTTCTTTTTTGGCAATGCTGTGCAGCATGTGGGACCTTAGTTCCCTTGCCAGGGATCATACCAGCATTCCCTGCATTGAAAGCATGAATCTTAACACCTGAACTATCAGGGATGTCCTGAAAAAAGATTTCTTTTGCAGTAATGCAAAGGTAATTAGGGAGCATGTGTGCATGCTAGGTTGCTTCAGTCGCGTCTGACTCTTTGCGATCCCATGGAGTCTAGCCTGCCAGGCTCCTCTGTCCATGGGACTCTCCAGGCAAAAATACTGGAATGGGTTGCCATGCCCTCCTCCAGGGGAATTTTCTGACCCAGGGATTGAACCTGAGTCTCCTGTGGCTCTTGCATTGCACATGGTTTCTTTACCACTGAGCTACCAGGGAATTCGTATAATTAAGGAGCAGGCTTCTGTTTCTTCCCTCCTTTCTCTTGTGCACTCAATAGATGAGACCTTTGAAACTGTATGGTAAAAATGGAAAAGGTTTTGCCAGCTTGGACCCTGACTGCACAGAGAAGAGCCCTTTTCACATTGGATTGATGTGAATGAAAAGCCAACATTTTTGGGTAAAGTCATTGATTTTTGAATTTGTGTTTTTCATCAGCTTGATAGCTAATACTCGTAAACTAATGCTCAAAATTCTCCAAGCCAGGCTTCAGCAATATGTGAACTGTGAACTTTCTGATGTTCAAGCTGGTTTTAGAAAAGGCAGAGGAACCAGAGATCAAATTGCCAACATCTGCTGGATCATGGAAAAAGCAAGAGAGTTCCAGAAAAACATCTATTTCTGCTTTATTGACTATGACAAGCCTTTGACTGTGTGGATCACAATCAACTGTGGAAAATTCTGAAAGAGATGGGAATACCAGACCACCTAACCTGCCTCTTGAGAAATCTGTATGCAGGTCAGGAAGCAACAGTTAGAACTGGACATGGAACAACAGACTGGTTCCAAATAGGAAAAGGAGTATGTCAAGGCTGTATATTGTCACTCTGCTTATTTAATGTATATGCAGAGTACATCATGAGAAACGCTGGACTGGAGAAAACACAAGCTGGAATCAAGATTGCGGGAGAAATGTCAATAACCTCAGATATGCAGATGACATCACCCTTATGGCAGAGAGTGAAGAGGAACTAAAAAGCCTCCTGATGAAAGTCAAAGAGGAGAGTGAAAAAGTTGGCTTAAAGCTCAACATTCAGAAAACGAACATCATGGCATCTGGTCCCATCACTTCTTGGGAAATAGATGGGTAAACAGTGGAAACAGTGTCAGACTTTACTTTTTGAGGCTTCAAAATCACTGCAGATTGTGGTTGCAGCCACGAAATTAAAATACGCTTACTCCTTGGAAGAAAAGTTATGACCAACCTAGATATCATATTCAAAAGCAGAGACATTACTTTGCCGACTAAGGTCCATCTAGTCAAGGCTATGGTTTTCCCAATGGTCAAGTATGGTTGTGAGAGTTGGACTGTGAAGAAGGCTGAGCGCCGAAGAATTGATGCTTTTGAACTGTGGTGTGGACAAGACTCTTGAGAGTCCCTTGGACTGCAAGGAGATCCAACCAGTCCATTCTAAAGGAGATCAGCCCTAGGTGTTCTTTGGAAGGAATGATGCTAAAGCTGAAATTCCAGTACTTAGCCACCTCATGCGAAGAGCTGACTCATTGGAAAAGACTCTGATGCTGGGAGGGATTGAGGGCAGGAGGAGAAGGGGACGACCGAAGATGAGATGGCTGGATGGCATCACAGACTCGATGGACGTGAGTCTGAGTGAACTCCGAGAGATGGTGATGAACAGGAAGGCCTGGCGTGCTGCGATTCATGGGGTCACAGAGTCGAAAATGACTGAGCAACTGAACTGAACTGAACCTATAGGTAATGTTAACTAAACTTTTTTAACATTAATAATTTTTCACTTAAATATATTACGTTTATTTAGGATTCTTAAAGAATTTTAGTATCACTTTATATAGTGGTATCAGTTGTAAATCAGTATCTTTAAACCTGATTCTTTGGCTAGTAATTTATGGAACCACTAAATCTACTCTTGTTCAGTCACTAACTCTTGTCTGACACTTTGAGAACGCATGGACTGCAGCATGCCAGGCTGCCCTGTCCTTCACCATCTCTGGAGTATGCCCAAACTCATGTGTATTGAGTCAGTGATGCCATCCAACCATCTCATCCTCTGTCACCCCCTTCTCTTCCTGCCCTCAGTCTTTCCCAGAATCAAGGTCTTTCCCAGGGAGCTGAACCTACACATCAGGTGGCCAAAGTATTGGAGCTTCAGCTCAACATCAGTCCTTCCAATGAATATTCAGGGTTGATTTCCTTTGGGATTGACTGGTTTGACCTCCATGCTGTCCAACTGAATCTATGGAATGTGATAAAATCTTTACAGCACAAGAGTAGAGTTAATTTGCCAGTACACTTTGTTACTTTGTTAGTGCAAGGAGCAAAAGTTTTCCTTTAAAAGCAATGAAAACTTGCTGAAAAACTATGTTCAAATTTAAACTTTAGAGGAGTTAATGGGCACTTCTAAGAAATCATATGAAAAGTTCATGAAAAAAGTACTGATAATGACTAGGGTCAACGGCCATCAATAAATGTTTTCTGTGTAGTTATTGTCAACTAAAAAATATAGTCACAACCTGAAAGTAGAGAGTTATTTTATTTGGTGAGAATGTTTAGGACTCTGAGCCCAGGAGACAACATCTCAGTAGTTCTGAGAAAAGTGTTCCAAGGAGGCAGGAGGGGAAGTCAGGCTATATACAAGTCTGCAACAAAGGGAGCAGGCAGTCTGAACATGGAAGACCAGATACCTAGTTAAGGAATTTAGCATTCTATGTATGGGCAGATGCAAGCCACTGGGCTCACAGAATTCATTCCTTCATGTGCACCTCAGCTATCTGGGGTCAATCTGTTTCCTTGTTCACCTTGCTTCTTGCATTCTCCCAGCTCCTCAGCAATCAGTCTTGGGGGTGGCAGCATCCACAGGATCACAATTTTGGGAGCCCTCATTCATATTTAAAATTCACATCAGAAATCACTGATGGCTGTGACATTTCCTATTTATTAATATGGTCAGGGATATTTTCATATCACATTATCAATCCACAAATATTTACTGAAATGGTGGTATTTGTACAATGCGAATATAAATAACTCAGTGAAGTGCAACAAAAGAACAAAACATATTTTGTAAATTAGAGAAAAGTATACTGAAAAAGCAGCACTCTGACATTCTAAGCAATTCTAAACAATCTATCTCAATGTAAAGGAACCAAACATTGTTCTTTCAAATTTTTACTGTCAAATTAAGGTCTAACATAACTAAGATGGTATATGTTAGTCACTCAGTCATGTCTGACTCTTTGTGATACCTTGGATTGTAGTCCTCCAGGTTCCTCTGTCGATGGGATTTCCCAGGCAAGAATACAGGAGTGGGTCACCATTTCCTACTCCAGGGGGTCTTCCTGACCCAGGGATTAAACCGGTGTCCCTGCATTGTAGGCAGATTCTTAACTGAAAAGTGACCAGACTTGAAAATTAGAAATGTTTTTACCTTATCTCATTACCTTGAAAGCTGTATTATCACTCTGGAAAAATCTCATTACTCTAGAGTCAAAGGCTAAGGAGTCACAAAATACTGGGATCCTGTGAAGTTCTCCTGGAGGTATAGGTGGAATAGTAATTTTCTGATGCTAGACTTCTTAAAGCAAATCCCATATCCATCCCCATTTCTCCATCCCATCACCATGTGGGAGCCTGCCCAAGATGTCTGCTGATGATATTGGAACTGTAATTAGAAGTTCTAGGGGTAGAGGTGGTAGGAGTTTTTAATTTCTAAAACTCTGAAGGTCCTTTTCTAGTAAACTAGCTCCTAGAGTTTGCACAGGTATATTATCTCAAGTGCACAGGTAATAAGACCAAAGAAGGTACAGCAAAAATGTCATGTAATCACATTTACTCTTACAAACCACAGGATATAATCAAGAGCTAATAGCATGCCACTTCTATTTCACACATCCCAACTGACCTGAAATTGATCGATACTTGTAATATCTGAAGACAGATGGTCTGAATAGCATAAATAGAAGGCTTATTTGATGACAACCTTGGTCCTTAAATTACAGGTTTTTATTACCTTCTCCAAATGAAAGAAATATTCCTTTTTATGTATCTAAACACAGCTAGAAGCACAGAGGCAACAGAAACTTGCTAAGCTGCTGAACTTCAAGTATGCTTAAAGAAAGGGTAGGATATGATGACTTTCAAAAGGTTTCAGTACCTGATTGTCTGTAGGAGCAAGTTAATCAGTAGATGAAGCTCTTGTATTAAGCCAGACATGGATAGACTGCAGCACTAGTGTTAAACACACACACACACATATATATAAATACATATACATATGTGTGTATATGCTCAATTGCTTCAGTCATGTCTCTTTGCTACTCCATGGACTGTGGCCCACTAGGCTTCTCTGTCCATGTGATTTTCCTGGCAAGAATACTGGAGTGGGTTGCCATGCCCTCCTTCAGGGGATCTACCCGATCCAAGGATAGAATCCACATCTGTTATCTCCCACACTACAGGTGGATTCTTTACCTCTTAGCCACCAGGGAAGCAAATACATATAAATAATACACATACATAAATGGGAAAACAGTGTCAGACTTTATTTTTCTGGGCTCCAAAATCACTGCAGATGGTGATTGCAGCCATGAAATTCAAAGACGCTTACTCCTTGGAAGAAAAGTTATGACCAACCTAGATAGCATATTCAAAAGCAGAGACATTACTTTGCCGAATAAGGTCCGTCTAGTCAAGGCTATGGTTTTTCTTGTGGTCATGTATGGATGTGAGAGTTGGACTGTGAAGAAGGCTGAGCACTGAAGAATTGATGCTTTTGAACTGCGGTGTTGGAGAAGACTCTTGAGAGTCCCTTGGACTGCAAGGAGATCCAACCAGTCCATTCTGAAGGAGATCAACCCTGGGATTTCTTTGGAAGCAATGATGCTAAAGCTGAAACTTCAGTATTTTGGCCACCTCATGTGAAGAGTTAACTCATTGGAAAAGACTCTGATGCTGGGAGGGATTGAGGGCAGGAGGAGAAGGGGATGACTGAGGATAAGATGGCTAGATGGCATCACGGACTCGATGGACATGAGTCTGAGTGAACTCCGAGAGATGGTGATGAACAGGGAGGCCTGGCGTGCTGCGATTCATGGGGCCACAAAGAGTCGGACACGACTGAGCGACTGAACTGAACTGAACTGAATACACACACATGCACACATATATATCCCTTTCCCACAGGAGACATTTTTTAATGGAAGAAAACCCATTCAAATCGAGATTTTTGCTAAGTGAACCACTCTGAAACAACAATAAGATAATGCATGTAGAATCATTTGGCATAAAACTCCCATTATTTATATGGCTTCATCTGAATTCTAGCAAAGTGTTAACATTTTTAAATCAAAGGGAGATATCTTTGATTGAACTCCCACAGGAGAGAGAAGTCACTGTCCAACTAAGTCCTACCAGGTGGGCAGATCTCGAAATAGCTCAGTTGTATCTTTTTCATTGTATTGCTGGAAGAAATCATGGCATTTTCCTCCCTTTTAGCCCCAGAGTAATTAACTCGTTCATTACCAAGTTGACTGACTTAACACTGTCCAGGCTCTAACCCCTTTAAGGATATTTTTGTGGCAAATCACAGAAAATTTTAACTTTATAGATTCAGACAAAATTAGCGAGGCAATGTAATGAGGCTCCCAATCATCTGAGAGAACCTTCTAACACTGCATATATGTCTTTGAGAAGAGAATATTTAATATCATACTATCTGCTAGACAAAAGTAGTTTCTATTCAATAGCTGTCCATCTTCCTATACTCAGGGGAAAGCAGCATTTCTCTCTGAAAAACGCAGAGAATATCAATGGAGCTAATCTCTTCAAAGCACTTGGAGCTCAAAGCAATTGCCTGGAGTTCTAAAGAGTCCCACCCTCATTATCTTAGCAAAAGAAAATTGACCAAAATGCAAAATACTGCCTAGCTTCTGGGACAGAAATGCTCAAAAAATAGTTACAATAAACATTCACCAACTCACTTCTAAGCTCAACATTTTGAAACCTAATTTATTTCTCTAGAATAAGAGTCAAATTATCAACCTGAATCTTTCTTAACACAAAATGAGGAGTAAAAGAGGTACACAATTGAACTATATTGGTCAGTATCAAATAACTAATCTATTGATTTATGTCTCAGATAATATTATAGCCCAGGAAATAATAACTTTTACAATATACTCATACATGCCCAAGAATTACCAAATTATGAGTTACATTATAGAGTAAGCTCTTTCCTAAGCATCTTATTTCATGTGAGGATTTTCTCAGAATTCTAATCTACAAAAGATAGCTGTCTCTGCTGTTGCTGCTGCTAAGTCGTTTCAGTAGTGTCCAGCTCTGTGCGATCCCATGGACGGCAGCCCATTAGGCTGGGATTCTCCAGGCAAGAACACTGGAGTGGGTTGCCATCTCTAGAAACCATCAATAGGAGATAATGGAAGAAAACCCATTCAAATCGAGATTTTTGCTAAGTGAACCACTCTGAAACAACAATAAGATAATGCATGTAGAATCATTTGGCATAAAACTCCCATTATTTATATGGCTTCATCTGAATTCTAGCAAAGTGTTAACATTTTTAAATCAAAGGGAGATATCTTTGATTGAACTCCCACAGGAGAGAGAAGTCACTGTCCAACTAAGTCCTACCAGGTGGGCAGATCTCGAAATAGCTCAGTTGTATCTTTTTCATTGTATTGCTGGAAGAAATCATGGCATTTTCCTCCCTTTTAGCCCCAGAGTAATTAACTCGTTCATTACCAAGTTGACTGACTTAACACTGTCCAGGCTCTAACCCCTTTAAGGATATTTTTGTGGCAAATCACAGAAAATTTTAACTTTATAGATTCAGACAAAATTAGCGAGGCAATGTAATGAGGCTCCCAATCATCTGAGAGAACCTTCTAACACTGCATATATGTCTTTGAGAAGAGAATATTTAATATCATACTATCTGCTAGACAAAAGTAGTTTCTATTCAATAGCTGTCCATCTTCCTATACTCAGGGGAAAGCAGCATTTCTCTCTGAAAAACGCAGAGAATATCAATGGAGCTAATCTCTTCAAAGCACTTGGAGCTCAAAGCAATTGCCTGGAGTTCTAAAGAGTCCCACCCTCATTATCTTAGCAAAAGAAAATTGACCAAAATGCAAAATACTGCCTAGCTTCTGGGACAGAAATGCTCAAAAAATAGTTACAATAAACATTCACCAACTCACTTCTAAGCTCAACATTTTGAAACCTAATTTATTTCTCTAGAATAAGAGTCAAATTATCAACCTGAATCTTTCTTAACACAAAATGAGGAGTAAAAGAGGTACACAATTGAACTATATTGGTCAGTATCAAATAACTAATCTATTGATTTATGTCTCAGATAATATTATAGCCCAGGAATAATAACTTTTACAATATACTCATACATGCCCAAGAATTACCAAATTATGAGTTACATTATAGAGTAAGCTCTTTCCTAAGCATCTTATTTCATGTGAGGATTTTCTCAGAATTCTAATCTACAAAAGATAGCTGTCTCTGCTGTTGCTGCTGCTAAGTCGTTTCAGTAGTGTCCAGCTCTGTGCGATCCCATGGACGGCAGCCCATTAGGCTGGGATTCTCCAGGCAAGAACACTGGAGTGGGTTGCCATCTCTAGAAACCATCAATAGGAGAAATTCGAACACATCTTACTAAACCATGATTATTTAGGTTTTAAAATGACATGAAAGCTTAATTTCTGTATCTTAAAGGCAGAATGGCTCTGATAAAGTAGCTGCAGTTGGGGTAATACACTTGCTCAGGCAGCCTTGTCAGTTTCCCACTGCTAAGATTTCCCACCAATAGCAACAGATCCTTTAGCATTCAATGGGACTAGTTAGAGGGGTGGATGAAGGGAGGTGGGTGTTTGTTTCCCTTTGCTCACAGATAATTTCACCCAGCATACCTTTCCTCAGACAGACTCCTCCAAAGGCCACACAGAGTAAATAATAAAGAAGTGAATCAAGCTACCACTCATTATATAAACTTGATAAAAATAATTATGACCACGAGGAAGGTAATTATGCATCTTGAAGTATTTTAGATGCTGGCTTGAGAAACTGAGGAGACCAGGATTTTCCAAATTGCAGCTTGAAATCAATAAGTGGGTCATGAAAGAAATGTAGTGCAGCATTAAAAATGATATAACCCAGAAAATATCTATTTATATGTTTATACATATTTATAAAAATATAAATATATATTATATATATGTATGCTAAGATCATGTTTTAAGTTTATGATGCAAAATAAATTTCCTGCTGTGGGTTGTCCTTGTAACAAAGTTCTCAGGAAGTCATTGTTTTACTGAAACTCTCCAATGCTTTGGCTTTCTCCTTCCTATTCAAAGTATGACCTATGAGACCTTTTGTGGTCTAACTCTGTCTATCTCTCCAAAGTCATCTCATGCCAAACTCTGTCTTATTCATTTTTCTCCAGTAAATGTGAATCTTCTCAACCTTATTCTACCTCCAAGTCTGTCTACTTGGAATCCTCTTCCTAGAACATTCTTTCCCAAGACCCATGCATGACTTACAGCCTCACTTCATCCCTGCTACCTTTTCTCAGAGATCATCACTGAAAATCTTATCTGAAATATTAAGTCTCCACCCTTTCAACTCTGTACACTTACCACAGGTTTATTTTTCTTATACCATTTACACATGCCTGCGTGTATGTGTATGTGTGTGTGTATATGTGAGAGGGAGAAAGGGGAGGGGTGAGGGAGAGAAAAAGACAGACAAAGGGTACATACAGAGATAGACAAATACTTAATTTTGTTTCTCCCATTAGAATGTAAATGCTGGAGGACAGAGACTTAAGCCTTTTTTACCATGTTTATATGAATTATCTCATTAATGCTCACAAAGAAAATAGGTACTGTGTTTTGTTATCCTCATTTTACAGAGGAGGGAGTTTAGGCATAGGAAGATTAAGGAACATGCTCAAGGTTAGACAACTAATAAGTGGCAGAATCTGTATTTAAAACCAGTCAGCCAATCACTGTAACTCTGGAGGCTGTTGTTCTTAACTGCTCTACCGCTTATGCATGCAATTAGAATGAAAAGAGGCCCAATATAAAGTGTAAAATAACTGTATCATTAGAATACTGTAGGACATATAGTTGAATGTGGTGATCAATAAGACAGAAATACAGTGCAAAACACTATATATATATATATATATATATATATATGTACACATATAGAGTATTTTTGCTATATTTAGTAATACAGCTATTTTACATAATTAGGGCTTCCCTGGTAGCTCAGATGGTAAAGAATCTGCCTGCAGTGTGAGAGACCCAGGTTCAGTCCCTGGGTCTGGAATATCCCCAGGAGAAAGAAGTGGCAACCCACTCCAGTATTCTTGCCTGGGAAATTCCACAGACAGAAAAGTCTGGTGGCTACAGTCCATGGGGTCACAAAAAGCCGGACATAGCTAAGCGACTAACACTTTCACTTTCATACATATAATTATATACAGTAATTTTACATGAAGTTTGACAAGAAATAGAAAATTTTTTAAATTTGATTCATATGATTTCATATAATTTTCTCTTATATATTTTTCATATTTCTCTTTTGAAAATGAAAGCAATAATCATGAAAAAAAACATTTAAAATGACAAAAAAATACACATCTTAAAGAATAATGCTTTCTCTGGGCATATAGAAGGGCTCTGAATGGTACTGTGGTCTAGGAGCATCAGTAAAATACCCTTTTCTTTCTACTCCAGAACCAGCTGAGGAACAGTCACAGGAATTATAGAGATAAGATCTAAATAGTACCTTTAATGTAATACCTAGCCTCGTAATATCCTAACTGTTTCTACAACTAACTCTGTCCAGTCAGTTATTGACAGAGTTGCAAAAACTCTGGATTCTGTTCCTGGAGAAGAAATGGATGAAAGAACTTGTACAGTCAGAGATTTAGTCAGTTCCTTCTAAGCATATCAATTAAGCAACACAGCCCTTGCAGCAAATATGGAAAATTCAACAGTGGCCACAGGTGGGAAAGGACAGTTTTCATTCCAAATCCAAAGAAAGGCAATGCCAAAGAATACTCAAACTACCACACAATTGCACTCATCTCACATGCTAGTAAAGTAATGCTCAAAATTCTCCAAGCCAGGCTTCAGCAATACGTGAACTATGAACTCCCTGATGTTCAAGCTGGTTTTAGAAAAGGCAGAGGAACCAGAGATCAAATTGCCAACATCCACTGGATCATGGAAAAAGCAAGAGAGTTCCAGAAAAACATCTATTTCTGCTTTATTAACTATGCCAAAGCCTTTGACTGTGTGGATCACAATCAACTGTGGAAAATTCTGAAAGAGATGGGAATACCAGACCACCTAACCTGCCTCTTGAGAAATCAGTATGCAGGTCAGGAAGCAACAGTTAGAACTGGACATGGAACAACAGACTGGTTCCAAATATGAAAAGGAGTACATCAAGGCTGTTTACTGTCAACCTGTTTATTTAACTTATAGGCAGAGTACATCATGAGAAATGCTGTTTTGGAATTAAAACAAGCTGGAGTCAAGATTGCCAGGAGAAATATCAATAACCTCAGATATGCAGAAGACAGCACCCTTATGGCAGAAAGTGAAGAGGAGCTAAAAAGTCTTTTGATGAAAGTGAAAGAGGAGAATGAAAAAGTTGGCTTAAAGCTCAACATTCAGAAAACAAAGACCATGGCATCTGGTCCCATCACTTCATGGCAAATAGATGGGGAAACAGTGGAAACAATGTCAGACTTTACTTTGGGGGGCTCCAAAATCACTGAAGATAGTGATTGCAGCCATGAAACTAAAAGATGCTTACTCCTTTGAAGAAAAGTTATGACCAACCTAGATAGCATATTCAAAAGCAGAGACATTACTTTGCCAACAAAGTTCTGTCTATTCAAGGCTATGTTTTTTCCAGTGGTCGTGTATGGATATGAGAGTCGGATTGTGAAGAAAGCTGAGTGCCAAAGAATTGATGCTTTTGAACTGTGGTGTTGGGAAGACTCTGGAATCTCTTGGCTATGAGAAACGCTGGACTGGAAGAAACACAAGCTGGAATCAAGAATGCCAGGAGAAATATCAATAATGTCAGATAGGCAGATGACACCACCCTTATGGCAGAAAGTGAAGAGGAGCTAAAAAGTCTCTTGATGAAAGTGAAAGAGGAGAGTGAAAAAGTTGGTTTAAAGCTCAACATTCAGAAAACGAAGATCACGGCATCTGGTCCCATCACTTCATGGGAAATAGATGGGGAAACAGTTGAAACAGTGTGAGACTTCATTTTTGGGGGCTCGAAAATCACTGCAGATGGTGACTGCAGCCATGAAATTAGAAGACGCTTATTCCTTGGAAGAAGAGTTTTGACCAGCCTAGATAGTATATTCAAAAGCAGAGACATTACTTTGCCGACTAAGGTCCGTCTAGTCAAGGCTATGGTTTTTCCAGTGGTCATGTATGGATATGAGAGTTGGACTGTGAAGAAGGCTGAGTGCTGAAGAATTAATGCTTTTGAACTGTGGTGTTGAAGACTCTTGAGAGTCCCTTGGACTGCAAGGAGATCCAACCAATCCATTCTGAAGATCAGCCCTGGGATTTCTTTGGAAGGAATGATGCTAAAGCTGAAACTCCAGTACTTTGTTCAACTCATGGAAGAGTTGACTCATTGGTAAAGACTCTGATGTTGGGAGGGATTGGGGGCAGGAGAAGGGGACAACCGAGGATGAGATGGCTGGAGGGCATCACGGACTTGATGGACACGAGTCTGAGTGAACTCCAAGAGATGGTAATGAACAGGGAGGCCTGGTGTGCTACGATTCATGCGGTCGCAAAGAGTAGGACATGATTGAGTGAACTGAACTGAAGATGATTACATTGGGCTTCCCTAGTGGATCAGATGGTAATCTGCCTACAATTCAGGAGACCTGGGTTTGTTTCCTGGGCTGGGAAGATCCCCTGCAGAAGGGAATGGCTACCCATTCCATTATTCTTGCCTGGAGAATTCCATGGGCAGAGGAACCTGGTGTGCTACAGTCAGTCCATGGGGTCTCAAAGAGTAGGAAATGACTAAGCAACTAATACTTACACACTTGTTTCAAGATGATAACATTATATTGCAAAAGGAGCTTTGCAAATATGATTGAGATGGGGAAATTAGCCTGGAATATCCAGGTGAGCATAATGATGCAATTATAAGTCTCCTTGGAGAGGTGGAGAAAAGTATCAGCACAGAGGGAAGGCAATGAGATGATGTAAATAGATGGGAATGATGGGGCCACAAGCCAAATATTGCCAGCAGCCACCAGCAGCTAAAAGAGGAAAGAAACAGACTTCCCCCAGAGCCTCCAGAAAGAAATGGGGACTTAATTTTAGCCCAGTAAAACTTATTTTGAGCTCCTGACTTCAAGAATTATAAGAGAATAACAAAGTTGTATTCTTGAAGCGACTAAGTCTGTGGTAATTTACTACAGCAGACAATGAAAACTATGGTTCTCAACCATCAGAATCCAAGATCTGCATTTGTTTTGTAAAATGTTTAAAAATCGAAAAGCATCAAACATGTTTAAAAGTGGTTTAAATATTAATCCAAATCAAGGCAAGAACAGTTTCTGTCTATAAATATATAACTGGTTTTAAAATACAATCACATTTTTTATGAGAGTTAAATAAAATTCACCCTCAAAATTTAAAAAGATTCTATTGAATTTCTGAAATTGGGTCAAGCGGCTATGTCATTGCTAGTGCAGTAATGACTATACAGTCTCTTCATCTCAGAGACTGCCTTGTCCTTTGACCACGAAATCTATCTCTGAGCAAAGTAGGGGAAATAGGAGCACAAAATCCTATCATTCCTACTTCATTTAACTCTTGATTTTTATAACAAGATATTTTAAATGTTTTGTTTTTTAAAAGAAATTAACATTTTCTTGCATTCACTAATAACTAAGGAAAACTAAAAATACTAATTAGCAGATGTTTATAAAGATGTAGAAAATTATTTTACATAAAGTATCATGTTAAATGAGAATGTTCCTTTGACATGGTTATACAAAGTCAGAGACAATCCTATTATCAGTGACAAACTACAATTTTTAAGTGAACAAGATTTTCATGAGGTCCATTCAAAACAAAGTGGTAAAGGACTAACCTGGCAGTGCAATGGATAGGAGTCTGCCTGCCAGTGCAGGGCGCACAGGTTCCAGCCCTGGTCTGGGAAGATTCCATGTGCTGTAGAGCAACTGAGTCCGTGTTCCACAACTCCTGAGCCTATGTGCTGCATTACTGGAGTCCACATGCCCGAGGGCTGCACACTGCAACTACTGACCCAGACTGCTGCGCCTACTGAAGTCCCACGGCCTAGAGCCTGTGCTCCGCGAGAAGCTCAAGCACCTCAGTGAAAAGCAGCCCCACTGACTGCAACCAGAGAAAGCCCATGCACAGCAACACTGACCCAGTGCAACCAAAAATAAATTTAAAAAAAATTTTAAGGTAAAGACACCATTTATGGAATTATAAACTGTTTTTACCAAGGTTTATAACTGAAGTCCCAATCAGGATAAAACAATTTCATTTTAAAATGAGTATTTTACTCATTTTGAATGTTGATGCAATAATTAATCATAGAAACAATACCGGACACAACACAACTGACATACTGTCTTCATGCATAGAAGTTCAGGATGTCAGTTATTTCTTTTTTGGAAATTTGTTTTAATGAAAATTTAGTATTCTCTCTGCTTAATTAGATTCTCACACTTCATATGAAGCTCTGTGTACTATAAAAAGAAATGTAAACAGCAGGAAAAATCAAATAAAGTACTATAATTAATTTTTAGCCCACAGAAAATACCCATGCATCCCCCAATATTAAGAGGCTCCTAATTAAATCTTTTAGATGAGTAATCTAACCATTTAGTGAATTTATTTGGAAGTTATCTGGTTTTATAGTGTGCCCTACACTAATGCTGCCTGTTTTTTCAGAAAATGCATTTGGATGTTTTGACCACCTCAAATAAATTGCTAAACGTGTTGTACTAATACATATCCATAGTGTCTGCTTAGTTAACAATCAGCTGTATTCAAAAAATGAGAATCTTTCATGGCTAGCATGGCAGAATCACACCAAGAAACCTTTGTACATTCAAGAAGTATTTAAAAATAAAAGCATATAAAATGTAGATTTAACTGTACAATAAAATAGGAAACCTTTGGGCAAAAATAGAGCAAAGTACCCAGGGAAAATTTATTTAATTCTATTACAATGATTTTGACGTCACTAAACGTGTTTGAGACCTTAACAGTTCTTGCTAATAAGGCAATTAACTATAGATTTAAAATTTTATTCTGATATTAAAATATTAACTTGTTAAAAATTTAGGGAATCCTCTGGTGGTCCAGTGGTTGGGACTCCATGCTTTCATTGCCGAGGATCTGGGTTCAGTCTGGTCAGGACTGAACTAGAATTCCACAGGCCATGTGACACAACCAAACACAAAAATTCATTTTAAATTTAATTGAGAAACTGTTCTAGAAATGCAAATTTAATACTCAAGTCAGAGAAAAGAAAATGGACACACACAAAAGAACTGTAATACTTACAGGAACATAAATTATTAAAAATTAGGCACTTTCTTAGATATGATATGAGAAAAATGATGAATTGACTATAATTTCATGAAAAGAAAAATTTAGTTTTTGGATCTATATTGTATAATTCAAACAGTAAGTGGAGCCTAATTTCTTTATTACACAGAACTGTGAGTTTTCTACTCCCCTCCTCTTAGAACAATTACTTTATAAATCAATGGTTTGTTGGGCTCATCAGTTTTTTTAGTACCACCCTAGTACATACACGGACTTCCTGGTGGCTCAGACAGTAAAGAATCCACCTACAATGCAGGAGACCTCGGTTCGATCCCCGGGCTGGGAAGATCCCCTGGAGGAGGGCATGGCAACCCACTCCAGTCTTCTTGCCTGGGGAAACCCCATGGACGGAAGAGCCTGGTGGGCCAGAGTTCATGGTCGCATAGAGTTGGACATGACTGAGCAACTAACACAGCACAGATACATTTATATTTTCAAAATTCTGTGAACAAAATTTTCAAAATTCTATGAATTTTTTTAAGGAAAAACAGTAATTGTTTCACTTCTGTCTTACCTGATACAGTGACTCAACTTTACAGTGCAAGAATATGAATGTCAATATGAATACAAAAGCAAGACTACAAACTGTTTTCTTTGGGGGTATTTTTCTTTTATGATCAATTCCAAACACATAGTACAGGGAAGATGGAATAAGTAAGAAAAAAAAAATTTATTTCCCCATTAACACCAAGTCATATTACTCAAAATGTGTTTCAGAATACTTAGCCAGATCACCAAATCCCAGCCACTGCCTTAGTTCAAATGTTCACTAATAGTCAAGCAACAGAAATCCATTGAGACTTTTATACAGAGAGAAGAGCTATATTGCTATATATAATTTATTAACTTGGTTTAGTTTCTCGATATTTAGCAAGTTTGTGTAAAAATTACTATTCCCATTGGTTCATAGTTACAGTAATATAAATGCATAATTTCAAAGCCAATATTCCTTTCACTGTGAATATAAAACTTCTTAAAGAGAGTGTGGATTGGGACAAAATAATGACTGGCTGCTGGAATAGCATTGTTCAAAGCCAAATATACTGGCAGGATCAAAAAGCATAAATATATATACAAACTCTCAGGATGCTACTGTTTTCCACATTTTTGCAATACATACTTATAGCATGGTATGAATCATTTCCTCCAACTTGAAAAAAAAGATCACTACATTTTAATCTTCATTTCAAAATAACTCATTCAAATGAAAAAGAAGTTCATTTGTTAATTCTGTTCAAAGATGGATTTAAATATTTTCTTCACTACATGTACAAATTTTTTTTAACCTAAGTGTCTCATTACAACCAGTTCAGCAATAAGACCTCTAGTGCTTTGTTAGAAAACTGCATTCAATAGCTACGATTGTAAAGTCTATAGTTCAATCCTTCTTAAAACACTGAATTATAATCAAGTCCAAAAAGTGTATGAGCATTCAACAATACCTTTGGAACCTGTGAATTAACGCAAAAAAATTTTACATGTCCATATAATTCAAACATAAACTTTGTGGAGAAGGGGTGTAAAATAAATACTATAGTATTTTCCAACTCTATTTAAGTGCTGCCTAAATGGTTAGATGTGAAGATTAATATTACTAACATTATTAGTCAAGCTATTTCAAAGACTGTTTTCCAAGTAGTGAGAACAATTTTGCAAAGCAAAGATAAGCAAGAGCCTATGCCAGTACATTTTTTCCTGTAGTGTAATGTAATTGCTAACATGAGGTATAATCTGTAAGCAATTAATACAAATATAAATAAGTCACCACTAAATCACAGTCTGGTGAAAAGCTTCTCAGGTATGTAGTCTGAGGAGGGAGTTAAGGGAAATGGAGAGAAGGGAAGGATAGGGCAGGTTTCCACTGGGAACATCATTTACACTCTTTATCGTTATCATTATCTTGTATGTAACTATCCACTGATGCAGAAAGGTAAATCCTTTCTAAGTATGCTGGTCTAGAATATACTTTGTGTAGCATAGTAAGATTACTTAAGTATTATTGATGCTTTATTTGCTTTTATACTTGGATATACACACAATTATATGTATATCAAAAACTATAAACAGAATTTAAAAACTTTTATCTCATTTTAGAAAACTTATTAAGATAGAGCTATGTGCTACAGAATTTCCTAGAATATCTAAACTCAGGTATAAAACCAAAGGAAAACATTACTATGTCTTTAGTATAAATGGTTTGTGTGAAACCTCAAGCTCACTCATCTTTTTATAGATGTGTTTATCTGATGAGGATTGTGATCCAATGATTGTTTAGCAGCAATTTTACCAAACTGTAAATTCTTTTATTAACAGGCATTATAAACATAATACTAATCTTATTTAAAAACCATGAGTGCCACACCAGTGAATATACAGCTCATGAATAACTTAAAAAGTATTTCCCATTTTAAAAGGCAACACTCAGCATACAAAAACCTATACTACACAAAGAAGCTATAATATGGATACATGATTGATGTGTCTAACATGATATATATACAGTACATAATTAATGTTAATTATGTGATCAGTACATTTTTTCTATATGATTCCCTTCATGCTTCACTTTCCCCAGAAACTGAATTCTGAACTTCTTCTTCTAAAATTGGTACAATCAGGTTATCCTTGGACATCAAATTATATTTCATCACAAATTTAGTAAACCGATGACACAAAAATGTTTCATTCTGTAGAGAGAAAAAAAACTTATTTCAACTTACTACTCAAAACCAAATATATGAGACATATATCAACATATATTATTGTCATTCTCATAAGAATGTACCAGGACAATTAGTGAAAAATACTTACTTCATATTCATCAAATATCTGCCGGTGATGAAAATAAGCATGTGAAAATATTCTGTAAATCCTACGGCATACTGATCCTAGTTTTGCTACAGATGATTCCTTTATGCTAACTCTAGAAATAGAAAAGAAATCATAGATTCAGAGAGCTACACAGATCTTAGGAACAATATAGTCCAATCTTCTCAATTCACAAGAGCAGAAACTGACACCAGAGAAAATAAGTGACCAGTCCAGTTCACAGTGCAGGTAAGTGGCAAGGGCAAGACCAAAACTCTTGTTCCTCACTCCTAACTTCACTACCTAACCATAGTGCCCAAGAAATTCAGAACTATAATTCTGAGACTTTGTTAAAGTTTAACGCAACTAAAACAAACCTTGGCAAAACTTAACTAAAAACATGTTTTTGATATTTACACTGTCCACTAGAGCAAATTAAAACTACTAAAAGGAATTATCATTTTATTCTACAGAACTCAATTTTTAAATGTGTGTATGAGAAATAAAAACTGCCTATTTGTTTTCTTTTTTTAAATGTATACAGGATACTAAGGCAAAACCCATTACTTTTTACATATTTTATGCGAGCTCTTCGAAGTCAGTGATGTTTAGCTGAAAAAGTCTCCAAATCTATCCACTTGGTAACAAACATCTTAAGAGAATAAAAGACCAGTCACAAACCTCACCAATAATATATTACAGTTATGCACAGGCTTCCTCCCTGATCTTAAAAATCTAAAAGCAAGGACTCCTTCAGAAATTATCAGTCCAACAGAGAACAGACTAAGCGGGAGGAAGAGGATTGGAGAGGAATGGAGTGGGAGTTTGGGAGTAACAGATGCAAACTGCTACATACAGAATGGATAAACAATGAGGTCCTACTGTATAGCACAAGGGAACTATATTCAGTATCCTGTGATAAACCACAATGGAAAAGAATATGAAAAAGAATGTGTGTACATATATATGTAAAACTGAGTCACTTCACTGTATAGCAGTAACTAACACAACCCTGTAAATTAACCATACTTCAATTAAAAAGAAAAACAGGCAGGAAATAACAGAACATACTTAAGAAAAAAAAAATAAGCAGTCCAACTTAGGAAAGTCTGCTTTTTAGCATGCTGTCTATGAGGATGCTCACTCTACCAAAGTGTCAAGTAACCAAGTGTGTAAATATCCCAACCCTAAAGCTTGAGAGGTAGAGCCCTGGAAAATGACACACAGTAACAGGAACTACCCATGATTGAACTGGCCAGTGAGCTTTCGCAGCTGAGCCCTGATGCCTTTAGTTTAATCACAGTCTTAATTTCAAAACGTGAACAATTCTGGACAAGTCAAATATCCAACAGATAAAAAATAAAGTTTACAGAATACAATGCATTAATGAGCAAACTAGTTTTAGTTTTAGAAACAGCAATCTTTAAATCCAAAAAGTTTAATACCACATTTAAAGGTTTTATTTACCTGCTGGGAAAATATTTATTGCTATTCAGAAGACATGCAGCACCATCAAGTGTGTGTCTAGTGTAGTCTATAGCAGGACACTACAAAAGAAAGGATATAAAATGCATAAACAATGAGTTCTGCCTCTAATATTAGGTATATTTATTGCATAGGTGTCTTAATCCAAAACCGCCAAGCATATTCTAAGGAAATGTTCCTTACAATATCAGAATGACTATAAAATTCAATGTTATGTCAATAAGTAAGGCTTTATTATCCCCTCAACTATAATACCCAGTCTCCCAATTTCTCACTCTCAATATTGTATCTACATGAAAACAATGCTTCCATCGAGTTAGGAAGAACACCTGAATATCTGATCTAACTCTCTGGCTTTACAAATGAGGAAACTGGTCAGTTTGCAAATGATGCACAGGATTCTTATCAGATCTTAAAAATCTATGGGAACTCCCTGGCTGTCAGTGGTTAGGACTCCAAACTCACTGCTGAGGGCCCAGGTTCAATCTCTGGTCAATGAACTAAGTAAGATCCCACAAACTGCACAGTGCAGCCATAAAAAAACGAACAAAAAAATCTATAGGCAAGGATAAGGAATTCCTCAAAACAAGCAGACCACTTAGGAAAGTCTTGACTTGAGGCATGCTAAGAAGATGCTGACTCTGGACAACAGAAATTCAAGTAAACAAGTGCGCAAATATCCCAACTCTAAAGGATGAGAGAGACAGCACCTGAAGAATGATGCACAGCAACAGGGACTACTCTTGACTTTTGGTCAATGATTTACACTAGATGACATAGTTAGGAAGAAGGATTTAAAAACCATAACCCAGATATACTGATTCCTAGTCCACTGGTTTATACTATACCAAGTGGGCCAGCAGCCTTCTTCTTCACAAATACCTCCAAAGCTCAGTCTTCTTACATCCTAAAAAGTATGCCTTACTATGTTGCTGGTACCCTAATTCAAATCTAGTAGCTCTATAAAAATTTTTCTCCCTGAACCTCCTCTGCAACTTAATATGAAATCTGAAATTTCTTTACATTTAATAAACCTGTCTTACTCTATTCCATTTATCAGAAAGTGTAACTGATTTGTCTCACAGCAAACAAATCAAAGGAAAGATAAAACTGCAAAGTAATTATTCTTATTCAGTTCTTCTGAGGGCAGGGAGTGAGAAGCATCAAAAGAAACAAAGACGCAGAGTGAACCAGAGAACCAAGAAACAAAGACTAGAGAAAGAAAGAAAAATGACTCTAATTCAACTCAGTAATTAGAATATTTTTTAAGTGCTGAGAATGAAATTGGTGTTTTAAAATGCACTAACTACTCAACATGGCTAAGAATAGTACATGGCAAATACAGAGTTCAGTTCAGTTCAGTTCAGTTCAGTTGCTCAGTCGTGTCCGAGTCTGTGTGACCCCATGAATCACAGCATGCCAGGCCTTTCTGTCCATCACCAACTCCCAGAGTTCACTTAGACTTACATCCATCGAGTCAGCGATGCCATCCAGTCATCTCATCCTCTGTCAGCCCCTTCTCCTCCTGCTCCCAATCCCTCCCAGCATCAGGGACTTTTCCAATGAGTCAACTCTTAGCATGAGGTGGCCAAAGTCCTGGAGTTTCAGCTTTAGCATCATTCCTTCCAAAGAAATCCCAGGGCTGATCTCCCTCAGAATGGACTGGCTGGATCTCCTTGCAGTCCAAGGAACTCTCAAGAGTCTTCTCCAACACCACACTTCAAAAGCATCAATTCTTTGGCACTCAGCCTTCTTCACAGTCCAACTCTCACATTCATCCACACATGACCACTGGAAAAACCATAGTCTTGACTAGACGGACCTTAGCTGGCAAAGTAATGTCTCTGCTTTTGAATATGCTATCTAGGTTGGTCAAAACTTTTCTTCCAAGGTGTAAGCATCCTTTAATTTCATGGCTGCAGTCACCATCTGCAGTGATTTTGGAGCCCAAAAATATGAAGTTTGACACTGTTTCCACTGTTTCCTCATCTATTTCCCATGAAGTGATGGGACCAGATGCCATGATCTTCATTTTCTGAATGTTGAGCATTAAGCCAACTTTTTCACTCTCCTCTTTCACTTTCATCAAGAGGCTTTTTCGTTCCTCTTCACTTTCTGCCATAAGGGTGGTGTAATCTGCATATCTGAGGTTATTGATATTTCTCCCAGCAATCTTGATTCCAGCTTGTGCTTCTTCCAGCCCAGTGTTTCTCCAGATGTACTCTGCATATAAGTTAAATAAGCAGGGTGACAATATACAGCCTTGACATACTCCTTTTCCTATTTGGAACCAGTCTGTTGTTCCATATCCAGTTCGAACTTCTGCTTCCTGACCTGCATACAAATTTCTCAAGAGGCAGGTCAGGTGGTCTGGTATTCCCATCTCTTGAAGAATTTTCCACAGTTTCTTGTGATCCACACAGTCAAAGGCTTTGGCATAGTCAATAAAACAGAAATAGATGTTTTTTCTGGAACTCTCTTCCTTTTTCCATGATCCAGTGGATGTTGGCAATTTGATCTCTGGTTCTTCTGCCTTTTCTAAAACCAGCTTGAACATCAGAAGTTCACAGTTCACATATTGCCGAAGCCTGGCTTGGAGAATTTTGAGCATTACTTTACTAGCATGTGAGATGAGTGCAATTGTACGATAGTTTGAGCATTCTTTGGCATTGCCTTTCTTTGGGATTGGAATGAAAACTGACCTTTTCTAGTCCCGTGGCCACTGGTGAGTTTTCCAAATTTGCTGGCATATTGAGTACAGCACTTTCACAGCATCTTCTTTCAGGATTTGAAACAGCTCCACTGGAATTCCATCACCTCCACTAGCTTTGTTCGTAGTGATGCTTTCTAAGGCCCATTTGACTTCACATTCCAGGATGTCTGGCTCTAGGTGAGTGATCACACCATCATGATTATCTGGTTAATTAAAGCCTCTGCCTACAATGCGAGAGACCTGGATTCAATCCCTGGGTCAAAAAGATCTCCTGGAGAAGGAAATGGCAACCCACTCCAGTATTCTTGCCTAGAAAATCTCAATGATGGAGGAACCTGGTAGTCCATGGGGCTGCAAAGAGTCGGACATGACTGAGCAACTTCACTCTCTTTTAGGGCTTCCCTGGTGACTCAGATGGTAAATACAGATTAATCTACACCAAAAAAAAAAAAAAGGTACATCCTCTTTCAGTCATCTTTCTGTGCCACTGTAATGGTGCGCATGTATGTCCTGGCTGATGCTCTCAAGAGTATCAACAATACCAAAAAGAGAGGCTAATACTAGGTGCTCCAACGTCACAGTCAGGATTCTAACTGTGATGATGAAGCATGGCTACACTGGAGAATTTTAAATCATTGATGATAACAGGGCTGGGAAAACTGTTGTGAACCTCATAGGCAGGCTAAATAAGTGTGGAGCGATCAGCCTCAGATTTGATGTACAAGATCTAAAAGAATGGCAGAATAAACTGCGCCCGTCCCATCAGTTTGATTTCATTGTACTGACAACCTGGGCTGGCATCATGGACCATGAAGAAGCAAGACAAAAACACACAGGAGGGAAAATCCTTGGATTCTTTCCAGCGATGTAATGCATACAAATAAAATGCCTCAGAGGAAAATAAATGTACATCCATAGGAATTTTGTGGCTAGTAGACTCCCTGCCTAAAACAGTAACAAGAGCAGTATTTATTGAAAAAAGTATCTTTATCCATATATATGATTACAAGGTGATTTGGTCAAAGACAAACATCCCAAATCATTTTAATTCTCATTCATATTGATCACTTGGATATACCATTAAGTCAGCCTGGAAATACAATGCAAGCTACATATTTAATTTAAATATTCTAGTATCCACATTAAATAGGTAAAAAAAAAAATAGGTGAAATTAATTTTAATGATGTATTTTATTTAACTCCATATAGCCAAAATTATCGTTTTAACATAACTGATAGAAAAATTGCTAATGAGCTTCTGTGTGGTTTTTTTTTAAGAAGGAGTTTAAACTTTATTTGGTGAACTCTACAGACCACTGAATAAGACAGGGACAAGATCAGAGGTAGATTTTTCAAAGATTCAAGCGATGCACTGGAGAAGATGTGGATTTAGAATAATGGTGCTGGGAAAATTGGACAGCTACATACAAAAGAGTCAAACTGGATTACTTACACCATATACAAAATAAACTCAAAATGGATGTAGATTTAAATGTCAGATGGGAAACCATAAAACTCCTAGAAGAAAAAAAGAGTAGTATACTCTTTGACAATCAGGTTAAAAAATGGGCAGAAAACCTGAATACACATTTTCTCAAAAGAAGACATACAGATGGCCGACAGACACATGTAAAGATACTCAATATCACTAATTATCAAGGAAATGCAAATCAAACCAGAATAGGTTACTACCACACATTTGTCAAAAAGATTACCATCAAAAAACAAGGACTTCCCTAGCAGTCCAGTGGTTAAGAATCTGCGCTTCCACTACACGGGGCACGAGTTCAATCCCTGCTTGGGGAACTGAGATCCCACATGTTGTACAGTATGGCCCACCCCTCAAAAAAGGACAAAAAAAAAAGTACTGTTCAGGAGATAAGGGAACCCTCCTGCACTGCTGCACATAATGTAAACTGGTACAACCACTATGGAAAACAGTACAGCAGTTCCTCAAAAAATGAAAAATAGAAACTGCCATACAACCCAGCAACTGCCCAAAGAAACAAAAACACTAATCAAACATACATGCATGCCCATGTTCACTAAGTGTTATTTATAGTAGCCAAGATATGGAAGCAGGGTTTCTCTGATGGCTCAGTGGTAAAGAATTCACCTGACAATGCAGGAGATGTAGGTTTGATCTCTGAGTCACGAAGATCACCTAGAGAAGGAAGTGGCAACCCACTCCAGTATTCCTGCTTGGGAAATCCCACGGACAGAGGAACCTGGTGGGCTACAGTCCATGGAGTCACAAGGGTCAGACACAACAGCGACTAAACAACAATGACAACAACAAAGATACGGAAACAATCTAAGTGTTCATATAAAGAAGATGTGGTATGTATATAAAAGAATGAAATTTTGCCATTTGCAAAAGTGTAGATGGACCTAAAAGGTATTATGCCATGTGAAAAAAGTCAGAGAAAGGCAAATACCATATGATTTCACTTGTATGTGGAATCTAAAAACAAGACAGAGAAAGACAAATACCATATGACTTCACTTATAAGTGGAATCTAAAAAAACAAAAGTGAAGAAACAAAAAAACAGAAGTCATAGATACAAAGAACAAAAGTGGTTGCCAGAGGGGAGATAGAAATGAATGAAATAGGTGAGGAAGATAAGAGGTATAAACTGCCAGTTACAAAATAAATGAGTCCTAGGAATGAAATGTACAACATGAGAAACACTCTCAATAATATTGTAGTAACTTCTGTACGATGAAAGATGGTAAACTAAACTTATCACAGTGATCATTTTGTAATTTAGAGAAATATCAAATCAGTATGCTTTACTCCTGAAACTAACATAGTGTAGGTTAATGATATTTTAATTAAAAAATTTTCAAAAGATACTAATCAAAAGAAATCCTAAGGTAACACTGTGACAATGACACTGCATCAAAGAACTCTAAACCAAAGAGCAAAATAAACGGTGACCTAAAAACTCAAAAAAAACTTGTCTACCATTGTCTTGAAGAGATTTAGGTTATAATGAATTTATTAGTCGTTCAACTTTATACATTCTCACCTCTTTCGGTGTTTTATGAGCTGCACAAAGAAAAATCCACTGTTCAGTTGCCGTCATCTGAGTGCAGGTATCGGGATGGCATTCACTCTGTTAAAAATTGTTACACTTATTAACATGTAAAATAACAATGAAAAAGTTTATCAACTGAGTTGCTACATTTTGTGCAGAATTCTAGAATAAATTACAAGTTCTTGATGTCTTTGTAAGCACATTAATTTATAAAAATAGGGAAAAAATCAGAACTTTCAATTACTTTTAAGTTAAAGAAAATATTACCTGAAGTTTGACAGCAAGTCCATTTAGCTCAAGACAGAATTGCCTAAAAAGGTAAATATATAAATGAAAAAGCCTTATCTATTCTCCATATTATTTTTAGAATATTAATTGTAAAAAAAAAAATACCATCGTTTCTCATCACTATTATCAACACCACTTGAACTTAGACGGCACATTCCTTACAAAGACATACACATTAGTAAACAAAACCCGAAACTTACGACCCTAATAACATTCAATATCAGTGTTCAGTGAGTTGATCACTTTACACACTAGAAATTAGTATAATTTTTCTAAGAAATAATCTGAAAATATTTACCAAGAACCTTACAAAGTGTCTATTTTTTGACTAAGTCATTCTCTTAAGGATCTAGTCTAATGAAACAATCAGAACTGCAATCTAGATATATGTACAAAGATGTTCACTTAAACTCTATACATAAAAAATTCTTTGAAACATAAATGATTAGTAACTGGAAAACAGTAAAATGATATTACATAAACATACAAAAGATATATACTTACAGTATAATTCCAGTTACTTAAAAATTTATGTGTGTGTATATATCTGAATACAGCTGTCCCTGGTCAGGGAAGATTCCACATGCTGCTGGGGCAACTAAGCACAACTCGTAAGCCTGTGCTCTAGAGACTGAGAGCTGAAACTCCTGAGCACACATGCCATGACTACTGAAGCCAGTATGCCTGGAGTCTGTGCTGTGCAACAAGAGAAGCCACGGTCATGAGAAACCCATTTCACCACAACTACAGAGTAGCTTCCACTCACGACAACTAGAAAAGCCCCGGCAGCAACAACGACCCAGCGTAGCCAACAATGAACTAAAAAAAATTTTTTTAAAGAAGAAAGCAAGTTAAAAAACAAAGGTCAAATTATCAGCTATCTATTTCCACTTCAGATGGCTAATGATAATGTTCTAAGAGTATACAAATAATACTATTTCTGAATCACTACATAAATCTATACTGCTCAATATCTATAAGTTACATGTTTTATGTTTCTGAGTTGTTTTCCACTAACTAGTAATAAAGATGGATGGTGATAAACAAGTTTCTCACCTAGTCCAATCTACTTAAAGCCAACAGGAAAATTAAGCTAACTGATCTGGCAGTGTTATAGGTACAATCGTGGCAAACAGTGTAAACTTAACAGCTTCAAGTTAATTTGACACAGGGCTCACACACATAGTTACACAGCTGAAGGGTCAAACCAGAGCTGACTACCCTCTAGTCACTAGGCCCTATACACTGGCATAGGAATGCAGCCATTCAGAGGAAACAGCATCTTTTCCTGATTACAAATATTCAGTGAGAAGTACTGGGAGATTTCACTGAGGTCAAGATTCACTCCCTATTAACATATAATCAGCTACATCAACCAATAATAACAAGTGGCATCATGGACTCGATGGACATGAGTCTGAGTGAACTCCGGGAGATGGTGATGGACAGGGAGGCCTGGCGTGCTGCAATTCATGGGGTCGCAAAGAGTTGGACACGACTGAGTGACTGAACTGAACTGAATTGAAGCCTCAAATCAGTAACATAAAGCACATGCAAAAAAATCAAACTACTTTGAAAACTCTTTTTGGTTAACTATAAAGATGTATACACAATAATAAAACCACAAAACAATATATATGTGATGTATAATATTTAAATTATACAAAACAAAAACAAGTGAATTATAAAAAAATAATATTAAAAAATAACAAAAGTAGTAACAATAGCACCAGGACAAATAGAATATGCATAAGAAAGATTTTACAAGTTTGTATAATGCATGTTTCAGTCTAAGTTAAATAGGGAGGAAAAACTTTTTTTAGATCTGAAATAAAAACCTTGTAAATTAAAATGAACCCTAACTTTTCAGAAAATATGCTTATGGTGTAAAAAAATACCTTTGCTTATTTTCATCATTAATCCCACAGGTAAGTAAGTAGTTATTTTCAAAGTACATTAAAATAAGGCAGAGTATATATCATTCTAAAGTGTTTTCTATATTTATAAGAATGGCATAATACCTACACACTCATGCTTTCAATGATCATCCATCAAGATGTATTAAAAAAGAATACCCGATGAAGTAGTCAAGTCAAGTGACTTGCCCAAGAAACTGGGAGCTTACAAAGAAGTCTTCCCTGAAACTGCTGAACTGTTATGATAAGACACTGTCTTAACAATATCTAGACAAGCTTACAGCATCAAAACAAAACAACAGAAAAAGTACACTGTCTACAAATTGAGGCACTCATCATAGGAAATGTGGTCTAATTTATGCAGGAAAATTCATATCTCTACTTGACTCTATTATTTAAAAATCAACTCAAAGTAACAAACTTGGATGAACACATATTTCATGCTGCCTTCTCTAACTTATCAATTCCCATTTACAATGGAAAGTTTTTAACTTCAAGAAATAACCTAATTTTAAAAAAAGAAAGAAAGAAATAACCCAGTAACTTCAGGTTACAGCTGCTTTTAAAGTTGACTCATGATTCATTAAAAATCAATTTTTTCATTCAAATATTATTAAAATCTCTTAAACTTATTTCAGGATTACAATTAATCTTCATTTACCAAAGAGAAGACTGGAAATTCATACTAATTGACACAGTATGTACGGACTAGTAGCAAATCATCTATCAGGTCTAGACTAGGCCCTCTAGAGAGAAATCAAGTAGGCAGGTAGTAGGCAGTAAAAATGAGTAGGTACATGGAAATACTGCATCTGTGATTGAAGGACATGATTAAGGAAAATTGTGTAAAATGATAAGAAGGCCCAAATCTATAAATATAGAAAACAATCAGTAAATAACAATGTTGAAAACTTTATAACACTGAAAACATAAAAGCTTTAGAAACTGGCTTTTTGGTCTACAGTTAAATAATTTATGATTCATAATCATAATTAATATTAAAGGTTATTTTTACTACTAGAAGTACTATTACTATTTTGCTATATCATGAGGACCTACCTTAAATGTTCATACTTCCATACACCTTCATCTTGGCCTTCAGGTGGTTCAAGAATTTTGTCAATATTGGAACAATCTGCTCTTATGTTCTGTTGAATATACTACAAACAAACAAGTTTTATAGTTAATTATTATACTACGCAGTAAATCATATAAGAGTTATTGTTTAATGGGTACAGACTTTCAGGTGGGAAAGATAAAAAAGTTCTGGAGACGGAGATGGTTGTACAACAATGTGAATGTACTTGATACCACAAAACTATACACTTAAAAATGGCAAAAATGACCAATTTTATGTTATGCATCTTTTGCCACAATAAGAAAAAGCAGAGTGAATACCAAATAAGAAAATCCAAAGAAATCCATGCCCGAGGTAATCAAACTGACAAAAACTAAAAATAAAGAGGCCAGGGGCAGAGGAAGGAACACTTCCAAACTTATTCTATGAGGCCTCAATCACCCTGATACCAAAACCAGGCAAAGACAACACAAAAAAAGAAAATTACAGGCCAAAATCACTGATGAACATAGATGCAAAAATCCTCAACAAAATTCTAGTAAACAGAATTTGACAATACATTACAAAGCTCATACACGATGATCAAGTCGGGCTTATTCCAGGGATGCAAGGATTCTTCAACATACACAAATCAATCAATGTGATACACCTATTAACAAACTGAAAGATAAAAATCATATAGTCATCTCAACAGATGCAGAAAAAGCCTCTGACAAAATTCAGTACCCACTTATGATAAAAATGTTTCAAAAAATGGGCACAGAAGGAACCTACCTCAAAACAGTAAAGGCCATATATGATAAGCCCACAGCAAATATTATTTTCAATGATGAAAAACTAAAAGCATTCCCTAGGAACAAGACAAGGGTGACCACTCTCAATTCAACATAGCTTTGGAAGTCCTAGCTATGGCAATTAGAGAAGAAAAAGAAATAAAAGGAATCAAGATGGGAAAAGAAGAAGTAAAACTCACTGTTTGCAGATGACAAGATACTATACATAGAAAACCCAAAAGAAATATCAGAAAATTATTAGAGCTAATCGGAATTCAGCAAAGTCACAGGATACAATGTCAATATGCAGAAGTCACTTGCGTTCCTACATACTAACAATGAAAAATCAGAAAGAGAACTTAAGGAATCAATCCCATTCACCTCTGCAACAAAAAGTATAAAACACCTAGGAATAAAGAGAATTTCCTTTTATCTCTAAGGAGACAAAAGAACCCATATGGAAAATTATAAGACACTGATGAAAGAAATCAAAGACAACATAAACAAATGGAGAGATAGTCCATGCTCCTGGGCAGGAAGTATTGTGAAAAATGACTATACTACCAAATGCAATCTACAGATTAAATGTGATCCTTATCAAATTACCAGTGGTACTTTTCATAAAACATTAACAAAAAATTTCACAGTTCATATGGAAACACAAAAGATCCCGAATAGCCAAAGCAGTCTTCCCACACACCAACAGGTACCTTATTTTTGACAAAGGAGGCAAGAATATACAATGCGGCAAAGATAGCCTCTTTAATAAGTAAAGCTTGGAAAACTGGACAGCTACACGCGAAAGAATGAAATTAGAACACTTCCTAATGCCATACACAAAGATAAAATGGATTAAAGACCTAAAAGTAAGATCGAAAACTATAAAACTCTTAGAGGAAAATACAGGCAGAATACTCGATGACATAAATCAAAGCTTCTGTGACCCACCTCTTAAGAGTAATGGAAATAAAAACAAAAATAAACAAGTGGGATCCAATTAAACTTAAAAACTTTTGCACAACAAAGGAAACTACAAACAAGGTGAAAAGACAACCCTCAGAATGGGAGAAAATAATAGCAAAGGAAACAACTGACAAAGAATTAATTTCCAAAATATACAAGCAGTTCATACAACTCATTATCAGGTAAACAACCAACCCAATCAAAAAGTGGGGAAAAGATCTAAACAAACATTTCTCCAAGGAAGACATACAGATGGCTAACAAACACACGAAAAGATGCTCGACATCGCTCATTATTAGAGAAATGCAAATCAAAACTACAATGAGGTACCACCTCACACCAGTCAGAATGGCCATGAAAAAGTCTACAAACAATAAAAGCTGGACGGGTGTGGCAGTCACTATGGAAGATGGTATTGGAGATTCCTTAAAAAACTAGGAATAAAACTACCATGGGGAAGGAAATGGCAATCCACTCCTGTAATCTTGCCTGGAAAGCCCCATGGACAGAGGAGCCCAGCAGGCTACAGTCCGAGGGGTCGCAAGAGTCAGACATGACTAGATATGACTTAGCGACTAAACCATCCACCACTACAAAGTGAATATATGCCTAAAAATAATGTGTGAAAAGGATATTTGCCATATACTAGCTAGTTTTTCGGTGGGAGGATGGGAGTCAAGGAAGACTTGGGGTTATTTTTTCATCAATTTCCATTTTATACTTATTTATAATGGGTCATTATTTTTACTAATACTGTAAAACTATGAAAATGAATAAAATACTAAAAGTTTCATATAGAAAAAAAACCCCACCATATGAACCAGTAATCCCACTCCTAGGCATATACCTTAAGGAAACCAAAACTAAAAATGACATGTGTACCCCAATGTTCACTGCAGCACCATTTACAATAGCTAGAACATGGAACCAACCTAGATGTCCATTAACAGATGAATATATAAAGAAGCTGTAGTACATATATACAATGGAATACTACTCAGCCATAAAAAAGGAGCACATCTGAGTCGGGTTCTACTGAGGTGGATGAACCTAGAGCCTCTTGAACCAAGTGAAGTAAGTCAGAAAGAGAAATAAATTATAGAAATAAACAACATATTCAGTTCGGTTCAGTTCAGTCGCTCAGTCGTGTCTGACTCTTTGCGACCCCATGAATCACTGCACACCAGGCCTCCCTGTTCATTACCATCTCTCAGAGTTCACTCAGACTCATGTCCATCAAGTCAGCGATACCATCCAGTCATCTCATCCTTGGTCGTCCCCTTCTCCTCCTGTCCCCAATCCTTCCCAGCATCAGAGTCTTTCCCAATGAGTCAACTCTTCCATTGAACTTCCAGGTGAACAAAGTACTGGAGTTTCAGCTTTAGCATCATTCCTTCCAAAGAAATCCCAGGGCTGATCTCCCTCAGAAAGGACTGGTTGGATCTCCTTGCAGTCCAAGGGACTCTCAAGAGTCTTCTCCAACACCACACTTCAAAAGCATCAATTCTTCGGCACTCAGCCTTCTTCACAGTCCAACTCTCACATCCATACATAACTACAGGAAAAACCTTAACGTTGACTAGACGGACCTTAGTTGGCAAAGTAATGTCTATGCTTTTGAATATACTATCTAGGTTGGTCATAACTTTTCTTTCAAGGAGTAAGCGTCTTCTAATTTCATGGCTGCAGTCACCATCTGCAGTGATTTTTGAGTCCCAAAAAATAAAGTCTGACACCGTTTCCACTGTTTCCCCATCTATTTCCCATGAAGTGATGGGACCGGATGCCATCATCTTCGTTTTCTGAATGTTGAACTTTAAGCCAATTTTTTCACTCTCCTCTTTCACTTTCATCAAGAGACTTTTTAGCTCCTCTTCACTTTCTGCCATAAGGGTGGTGTCATCTGCATATCTGAGGTTATTGATATTTCTCCCAGCAATCTTGATTCCACTTTGTGTTTCTTCCAGTCCAGCGTTTCTCATGATGTACCCTGCATAAAAGTTAAATAAGCAGTGTGACAATATACAGCCTTGACGTACCCCTTTTCCTATTTGGAACCGGTCTGTTCAATGTCCAGTTCTAACTGTTGCTTTCTGACCTGCATACAGATTTCTCAAGAGGCAGATTAGGTGG
>SJYC01074599.1:0-18393 GCA_006408675.1 Madoqua kirkii
GTTATTGTCACCACGTTTAAGAAATTCAAAAAGATTTGTATCTATGTAACAAGTAGGAATTAATTTCATGACTGGCTATATCTTAATATCACTAGGCAATAAAATATTCCATATAATTAACTATGACCATAAGATTACAAATACTATAAAAAGAACACAGGCATGTTTGCATAGGTCATTATGAAATGTGACTATTTTTACACATTTGTTAATCAAGAAAAATGCATTTATATAAAGAAGTAAAGTACAGTCTTACCTTTGAATTTTTCCTAGAGGTACACAGTTATGTAATTAAGAGGAATGTACTATTTTAATGTAGTAGCATATGATGGTTACTTAATTTAAAAATAATACAGTTGAAATCTATAGTCTATCCATACTTCATAGCCCAAAGTCAAGTAGCACAAAAATCTGTCTTTTTAGTAGATTGTGTATGCAAAACTGAATAGATAATTATCTTTAATCAGCCAAGCTGATACTTCTTAATAGGATAATCCTTTAAGAGACGTGGTAGTTCAACAGAAGTGCAGATCAATCCAGAGCAAATAGCGACTGTCCTAGAGGGAGCTGACCCCATTGGCACATATGATAACAGTCAGTTATATTTATCTAAAATTGAATTTCAAATAATATTCACATATGATTTTCTCAAATCTGGTTGATCGCAGAGTATCTTACTTGTAATATAACAGGAGTGAATATCAAAAAATTTTAAAATCATATTCATGCAGCATTCCCTACTATGCAGTCTACAACAAAAAGAAAGAAAAATTGAAAACACAATATAACAGTATATTATTGATATTATGAAAATCAGTACTTTGCAAATGTTTTGAAATAGTGAGTTTGATAAGTGGAATAATGAATATGCATTTGGCATAATATATATGTGCATTTCAGGTCATGCCATCTAGCCAAGAATTTTATTATTTTCTCTCCTGTATTTTTGTTTGCCTAAAAATAGAAATTACATTCATTCAGTTGACAAATATTTAGCTTAAGCCTGTTATTTGCCAGCTACTGTTCTAAATTCTGGGATTTAGCTATGAAGAGACAAGATTCTATTTACAAAGTAAATTGAAGCGATAGTCAGAATGTGCAAATCATAAACTGGGAGTGTTGAAAACTCTAAGTTAAACTGCCCCACATATAATATGCTGTAGGTGCCATCGGAGTGTGATTTGTAAAGAGTAGTGTAGCTGTTTATGGAGCTGGAGAAAAAAGATGGACACTTCTATAATGTAAAAATGACAACATTACCATTTCTCTTCTCATGGACTCAGTTTACTTTGAAGTTTTGCTCTTCTGTTATCCTTTCACTATGTCTTTCATAAAGTTTGATTTCCTCCTTTTTCTATGCAGCACTAGGAACCATTTATCCTTATAAAAATTTAGTTGTAACAATAAATGTTATCTGTTGCTTCTGCTTTAGCTTCTCTTTCTCCTTCTGTTTCTTTCCTCCTCCCTCTTCCTCCTTAGGTCCCTTCTGTTCATCCAGCTTCTCTCTCCCTTCTTTCTCTTATTCTCCCTCAAATACAAAGAGCTGAGTTAACCCTAATTCTCAATTTGTAATAGGCAATTATTGGTAGATTTTATTACGTTTCTCCTTTCATGTTCCATCCCTCCTCTCATTCCCTCCCACAATGTATGGAAGTCTTTAAATGTCCTTGATATATTTCCTTAGATGTACAAGTATCTTTTAAGAATATAATTATTTTATACATGAGTATATCTAATTTTCTTTAAAAACTATATTTTGTCGCAAATTTCATTCAATTTCTTGCCTTTTAATTCTATCCTTTTTATCCATATTAATGTATGTCTATCAGATTTATCAATTCATCTACTGGATAGTATTTTAATTTTATTTACTTTATCATTTTATTTCTTTATTGCACCATAGAACCTAATCCCCCTATAAGTCCCTGCTACATCTATAACCTCAGATATGCAGATAATACCACCCTTATGGCAGAAAGTGAAGAAGAACTAAAGAGCTTCTTGATGAAAGTGAAAGAGGAGAGTGAAAAAGCTGGCTTAAAACTCAACATTCAGAAAACCAAGATCATGGCATCTGGTCCCATCACTTCATGGCAAATATATGGGGAAACAGTGGAAACAGTGGCAGACTTTATTTTTGGGGGCTCCAGAATCACTGCAGATGGTGACTGGAGCCATGAAACTGAAAGATAATTGCTCCTAGGAAGAAAAGTTATGACCAAGCTAGATAACATACTAAGAAGCAGAGGCATTACTTTACCAACAAAGGTCCATCTAGTTAAAGCTATGGTTTTTCCAGTAGTTGTGTATGGATGTGAGAGTTGCAGTATAAAGAAAGCTGAATGCCAAAGAATTGATGCTTTCGAACTGTGGTGTTGAAGAAGACTCTTGAGAGTCCCTTGGACTGCAAGGAGATCAGTCCATCCTAAAGGAAATCAGACCTGAATATTCATTGTAAGGACTGATGCTGAAGCTGAAACTCCCATACATTGGCCACCTGATATGAAGAACTGACTCATTTGAAAAGACCCTGATGCTGGCAAAGATTGAAAGCGAGGAGAAGGGGATGATAGAGGATGAGATGGTTGGATGGCATCACCGATTCAATGGACATGAGTTTGAATAACTCCGGGAATTGGTGATGGACAGGGAGGGCTGGCGTGTTGCAGTCCATAGCGTTGCAAAGAGTCGGACACAATTGAGCGACTGAACTGAACTGAAGTGTGTGTGTTTGTCATGTCTGACTCTTTGTGACCCCATGGACCATAGCTTGCTAGGCTCCTCTATCCTTGGGATTTTCCTGGCAAGGATAATGGAGGGAGTTGCCACGCCCTCCTCCAGGGGAATCTTCCCAACCTAGGGATTGAAACCTGTGTGTCCTGCATTCCAGGTAGATTCTTTACCCCTGAGCCACTGGGGAAGCCCCGAACATCCTCGTATCCGTCTCCGTTATGAGTGACTGTGAGAGTTTCTCTGTGGTATATACCACCTAGTCCTGGAAAAGGGAGGACTTGCCATGCCACAGAATGTAACTATTTAGTTCAATTAAGCATTGTCACATGGTTCTTCACAATCACTGTTCTAATTACAACGCTTCAGGAATCTCGTTTTCAACATCTGGTAGAGCTGTGGACTAAATTGTATTCCCCTTAAGATCCATGTGTTGAAACCTTAGCTCCCTGTGTGACTGCATTTGGAGAAAGCCCTTTTAGGAAGTAGTGAAATTTAAATGAGATCCTAAGGGTGATGTCCTAATCCAATTGGATTAAGGGTTATTGAAGAATAGTCACCTATAAGCATGAGATCATGAGGGCTCACAGCTGGAAAGCTGTAGTCTGCAAGCCAGGAAGAGCACCTTCACAGAACCTTACCATGCCAGCATCCTGATCTGGGACTTCAAGCCTCCAGAATTGTGAGAAAAAAAATTTATGCTTTTAAAGGCACCCAGTGGTTATGGCAGCCCAAGACTAATACAGGTAGTATTTGAATTTATAATTCTGCCAGTATAACGGGCACTAGATACCTTGCATTTCCCTAATTACTAGTACTATTGAGCATCTTTTCACTCATAAGTCTTTCAGGCTTTCTCGCCTGTGAATTAATTGCCTTTGCCAATTTTTTTATATTGGATTTCCTTTCTCTTGGGACTTACAGATTTAATTATCTATATACAGTCAGTCTTGTGGCTTCCCAAGTGTCACAGTGGTAAAGAATCTACTTTCAGTGCAGGAGATGTCGGAGACAAGGGTTCAGTCTTTGGGTTGGGAAGATCCCCTGGCGTAGGAAATGGCAGCCCACGACAGTATTCTTGCCTAGAAATTTCCACAGACAGAGGAGCCTGGCAGACTACAGTCCATAGGGTGACAAAGACTCAGACACAACTGTGTGAGCACACATGTATACAATTATTCTTGAATGTATGTTTATTCCAAAGAGAAACATTCATTGATCTTATCTGTGGTGTGCCTGCTAAGTCACTTCAGTCATGTCCAACTATCTGCAGACCTATGAACTGTAGCCCTCCAGGCTCCTCTGTCCATATAATTCTCCAGGAATTTCACAGAATAAAAACTATTGTATTTTTATCTTAATATTTGGGGGGCAGGCATTGGTTGAGAATATTATCCACATTATTAGACCACAAAATCATTTTTCCAAATCTTCCTTTTTTAGCTTTATGTTGTTACCTTTAACATTTTAGGACTTTGATTCAAGGTACAAGAGGTTGTTATCAGTCAGTGTTTCCTCCAATAACTAACCCAGAATCTTCCTGACTTACTGGAGCATTTGTTCCTTGTTCTCTTATGAGAAAGCGGCATGTCTCTTCAGGCCTCTTGCGCTTTCATAAGCTCCAGCAGAACTCCATGTGTCTTCTCATTCTGGACCCCAGGGTCAACATGTGGGACATGTTAATCTCCTGCAGTAAGTATATCTGGAGGGAAAAGAAGCAGTGCGATCACATTCACGTCTTCTTTCCAACATGACGAGTGTTGTCTGCTTGATATCTGTTTATCCAAAGCATGTTCATAGCAAGTTATCAAATCCAAAGCCACTTAAATAGAAGTGTATACTGTTATTACAGATTACAAGGACATGTCCTGGATTATGCCTAGGGATTTTTAACCTTGTTATAAGAAAGAAACACAAAGTTGGGAAGAATAATTCAGTGACTATAGTGGGAAGTCCAAGTTTATTTTCCTACCTATTGAGGCTTTTTTTTTTCTTGACAATATCAACTATACAATTAATCCTTACCATACTGATCTGGATGCCACTTCTATCAACCTCATATAGAGAGATAGAGTCTTTTCTGAATTCATTTTTCTAATCTTTTGGTAACATTTTCTTTTTTTCTGAGTTGGCATACTTCTGTTTCTATTACTGCATGTTCTAGTATTACTTCACATATGAGTGTGAAGCCACTCTTTGCTCTTTTTTTCCAAAAGTATCTATTAGGTTTCTTATCTCCTGGAATCTTTACTCTTTTTAAAATTTGAAGTTGTTTTTCATTATGTCAACTGAACTGAACTGAATTGAACACACACACACATTGTCCTTCATGACTCGTGTTCACAGATATCCTTTTGAATTGTTTTTGAGGATTATATAATTAGAATCATTTAACACTTAGAATGAGAATCTCTAATAATTCCATCACATGAGAACATCAGTTGACCTTGAATTATAGCAAATAAAGCTTTGTTAACACTAATTTTACCTTCATTACTGAAAACAGGAGGGCAGTATTTTAATCTTATTGACTGTACTACTGTTACACAATATTCACCACTGATTATAATCAATTGACTGTTTCAAACTCCAAAATTGGGTCAAGGCTTTCTTACAGTAGCTATGTTTATTTGGAAGTACAATTTCAAGAGGAAAAGAAAACAGAAAAAAATTTACAAGATACTTCAAATCTAGGCAGAAGAATGGCTGTAACAAATCCAGAATAATAACCTAGTTCAACTGTCTCAAAACAAATTGAATGTCAACTATGGCAAACACACACACAATAAAAACCAGTACAGTTCAGTTCAGTCACTCAGTCATGTCCGAATCTTTGTGATCCCATGGACTGCAGCATACCAGGGTTTCCTGTCCATCACCAACTCCTGGCGTTTGCTCAAATTCATGTCCATTGTGTCGGTGATGGCATCCAACCATATCATCCTCTGTTGTTCCCTTCTCCTTCTGCCTTCAATTTTTCCCAGCACCAGGATCTTTTCCATTCGGTCAGTTCTTCATATCAGGTGGCAAAAGAATTGGAATAGAGGAAGAGATGGGGGAGTAGAAGGATGTGCGCCCATCTTCTCCTATGAGAACTCCAAAATTGCAACTTGCTGCTGAACAACCATTGACTCAAGAATGTTGGATTCCACAAAAAAAAAAAAAAAAAAGACAAGAGAAGCCCCAGCAAGATGGTAGAGGGGCAAAATAGCATCTGGATTCAAACCCCATACCTGCCAGAGATGCTTAAAAAGCTCAAACAAAACTCCATGCACACCAGGACCCAGATACCAAACAGAGACTGGGCCAGAGCTGCCTTTGAGTCGTCTGATGTCTCCTGTGGAGGCAGCAGTCAGCAGTGGCCTGCCATGGGAACAGGGGCTCTGGCTGCAGCAGACCTAGGCCACACAGACTTGGGAAAAGCCCTCTTGGAGGAGGTCACCATCAGCCCCGCCTTAGAGCCACCAAGCAGATGTCCCAAAAACCACAGAACAATCATGCCAAAGAAACCCTGTTAAGAAAGTTCTAGGACACACAACAGATTTCCCAATGGGATCCAGCAAAGAGACTGAGAGCCCCGAGGGAATTTGACTTTGGAGGCCAGTGTGATTTGATTACAGAACTTCCAAGGACAGGGAAAACAGACTCTTGGAGGGCACAAATAAAACCTTGTGTGTGCCACGAGCCAGGAAAAAGAGGCAGTGTCCCTGCAAGAGACTGAGCCAGACCTGCCTGTGAGTGTCCTGGAATCTCTGTTGAAGGCAAGGGTCAACAATGGCCTGTTGCAGGGTCAGGGGCACTAAACACAGTGCATGCACACGTCATTTTGAAAGAGGTCACCATTATCTTCCTTATTCCTGCCATAATTTGGTCTCAGGTCAAACAACACAGAGGGAACACAGCCCCACTCATCAACAGGAAATTGATTAAAGATTTACTAAGCATGGCCCTGCCCATCAGAAAAAGACCCAGTTTCCCCCATAGTCAGCCTCTCTCATCAGGAAGTTTCATAAGCCTCTTATCCTTATCCATCAGAGGGCAGAGAGAATGAAAACCACAGTCAAAGAAAACTAACCAAATGGATCACAAGGATCACAGCCTTGTCTAACTCAAGGAAACTATGAGCCATGCCATGTAGGGCTACTCAAGACGGAGAGGTCATGTGGAGAGTTCTGACAAAATGTGGTTCACTGGACTAAGGAATGGCAAACCACTTCAGTATTCTTGCCTTGAGAACCCCATGAACAGTATAAAAAAAATAAAAAATAAAAATTAAAAAAAAAAAACAGTACAAAACAGGTTAAAAGACAAGTCCATTTTGATAAGGAAAACCTCACAGGATTCAGTGGTAGAAATATACTGCTGAAATGAATGGTATTAACATTGATAAAGCTTTATACAGATATAGGATATTATTACTGCAGGCCTCCCATGTGGAGACAAGGTCTCTAAGCACTCTTTTTCTATTGCCTTACCATTATAGAATGCACAGCAAAATATTCCCAAATTCTCACAGATATCATTTTTTCTTTAAATGGAAACACCTACCTCATGTAAACTTCAGTTCAGTTCAGTCACTCAGTCATGTCCGACTCTTTGTAATCCCATGAACTGCAGCACACCAGGCCTCCCTGTCCATCATCAACTCCTGGAGTTCACCCAAACTCATGTCCATCAAGTTGGTGATGCCATCCAGTCATCTCATCCTCTGTTGTCCCCTTCTCTTCCTGCCCTCAATCCCTCCCAGCATCAGAGTCTTTTCCAGTGAGTCAACTCTTCACATCAGGTGGCCAAAGTATTGGAGTTTCAGCTTGAGCATCATTTCTTCCAATGAACACACAGGACTGATATCTTTCAGAATGGACTGGGTGGATCTCCTTGTAGTCCCAGGGACTCTCAAGAGTCTTCTCCAACACCACAGTTCAAAAGCATCAATTCTTTGGTGCTCAGCCTTCTTCACAGTCCAACTCAGATCCACACATGACCACTGGAAAAACCATAGCCTTGACTAGATGGACCTTTCTTGGCAAAACAATGCCTCTGTTTTTTTAATATGCTATCGAGGTTGGTCTTAACTTTCCTTCCAGGGAGTAAGCATCATTTAATTTCATGGCTGCAGTCACCATCTGCAGTGATTTTGGAGCCCCAAAAAATGAAGTCTGACACTGTTTCCACTGTTTCCCCATCTATTTCCCATGAAGCAATGGGACCAGATGCCATGGTCTTAGTTTTCTGAATGTTGAGCTTTAAGCCAACTTTTTCATTCTCCTTTTTCACTTTCATCAAGAGGCTTTTTAATTCCTCTTCATTTTCTGCCATAAGGGTGGTATCATTTGCATATATGAGGTTATTGCTGTTTCTCCCAGTAATCTTGATTTTAGCTTGTGCTTCTTCCAGTCCAGCACTTCTCATGATGTACTCTGCATATAAGTTAAAGAAACAGGGTGACAATATACAGCCTTGACATACTCCTTTTCCTATTTGGAACCAGTCTGTTGTTCCACGTCCAGTTCTAACTGTTTTTTCCTGATCTGCATACAGGTATCTCAAGAGGCAGGTAAACTTATACATAGGCAAATCACTTCAAGAAGATTCTTAAAAACAAATCAGACTAATTTGGTTTTGAAACATGGCTATCAGGTTTACAGTAAAGTTTACGTACTTCTAAATGTTACCAATATGAACCTTTCTCTGCATAAGTTTCTATTATGGTAGTGAGCAGTAAATTATCTATTGATGTGAAAAAGGAGAGTAGCAAATCCACGAACTATCTCCTCCTCAACAGAGCATGCAGCAATATTCATATACATAAATATTTTGTCAGCTTATTAAAGAAGAAAGTGCTGCAAATGTAACTACAGTTCCTGAAATTGCTCATTATTATGGTATCAATTGCTGTCTATTTGTGTCCGATGTGTTTCAGTTCAGTTCAGTTCAGTCCCTGAGTTGTGTCCGACTCCTTGCAACCCCATGAACCACAGCATGCTAGGCATCCCTGTTCATCACCAACTCCCAGAGTCTACCCAAACTCATGTCCATTGAGTCCGTGATGCCATCCAACCATCTCATCCTCTGTCATCCCCTTCTCCTCCTGCCCTCAATCTTTCCCAGCATCAGGGTCTTTTCAAATGAATCAGCTCTTTGCATCAGTTGGGCAAAGTATTATAGTCTGAGCTTCAGAATCAGTTCTTCCAATGAACACCCAGGATTGATTTTCTTTAGGATGGACTGGTTGGATCTCCTTGCTGTCCAAGGGACTCTCAAGAGTCTTCTCCAACACCACAATTCAAAAGCATCAGTTCTTTGGTGTTCAGCTTTCTTTATGGTCCAACTCTCACATCCATACATGACTACTGGAAAAACCATAGCCTTGACTAGATGGACCTTTGTTGACAAAAGTAATGTCTCTGCTTTTCAATATGTTGCCTAGGTTGGTCATAACTTTCCTTCTAAGGAGTAAGTGTCTTTTAATTTCATTGCTGATGTGTTTACATTTCTGTATTTCATGTAATTGAGACTGTAGCTTAAGTCCTACCATCTTTAAATGTAACGAGAATAACAATGTTTGCTGTGATTTGATCACCCTTGATCTTCTCAGATGGCTCAGAGGTTAAAGTGTCTACCTGGAATGAGAGAGACCTGGGTTCAATCCCTGGTCCGGGAAGATCCCCTTGAAAAGGAAATGGCAACCCACTCCAGTACTCTTGCCTAGAGAATCCCATGAAGGAGGAGCCTATAGGCTACAGTCCATGGGGTTGCAAAGAGTTGGACACGACTGAGCAACTTTACTTTCATTTTCTTTACTGACTATTCTTTGACTTGATCAAATATATTGGCTCTCTTTTAAGTTTCATGTGTTATTCTCTTTGGGGAAGATTAATTTACCTATACCCTAAGGAATGTGCATGCCTTTAAAAAAGTAAGCTAATTTATTATAACAGTCCTCTTAAAAATAAAGAACAGAGTTGGTACCAAAGCCAATCAGACCATCTCTGATCTGGCCCTTTGATAACATTTTGACTTAATCCTCATAATTCTCCTCATCTAACTTTAAACACACACAAAACTATAGTTTCATCTTAGAGACTTTGTACTGCTACTCTTGTTCCCTAGAATACTCTCTCCTCTGATAATCACTCAATCTATTCTCTCACTTTCTTCAAGTCTCTGTCACATATATCACTTTATTGAGATATTATCTCTGAACATCCTCTATAAAGTAATATTAAATCTCACTACATTTCATTCTCTTGTCTTATTTTTTATAGCACTTATCTTCAATTATTAGTATTGATTCCATTAATTATTTATCACCTACCTTCCTCTGATCCTTCTCACCTAAGTAAAATGTAGGTTCCATGAGAATAGAAATATATACTATGTATATACTGCTCTATCCTTACCATCTAGAATAGGAAAAAATAAATATTTCTGAAAGAATTAAAGTCATCAAAGAAAGACAAGAGCCAGGAAGGTATTGTTGCAGCTAATTTTATGTCTCAACTTGGCTAGGCCAAGGTATCCTGCTTTGAACAAACACCAGTATAAATGTTGTTCTGAAGGTATTTTTGTATGACTAGGTTTTAAGTCAAAAGACTTTGAATAAAGCAAATTACTCTCTATAAGGTGAGCATGCCTCATCCAATCAGATGAAGGTCCCAAAAATTATAGACTGTAGTCTCTGAGAATAAAGCCTTAATATTGTTCTGCCTTCATATTGCCTTTGGACTCAAACTATACACACACACACACAAACACATACTATTGATCTTGTCTCTCTGGAGTATCCTAACTAGTACAAACAATTTTTATACAAGCATATAAATGTAGAAAAAAAATTCATCTTTCAAAAGCCATGAATATTCAGTTGAAGAAAAAAGAAGCAAAATTAAAAACATAAAAATAAAAATTCCCCAAAAAACAGGTGTGAAAGTTAAAGTAGAGAAAGAAAGATTACCAAGAAAATAGGACTTCAAAGAAAACAGGGTGCCAATTCATAGTATAAGACCAAATACAACTTAAGGCAGAATCATCATGAAGGTGATGTTACAGGTTGATAAAAGGGAGAAAAGTTGAAGAATATATAATGATTATGACTATATCTATCTAAAAACATAGCCTCAAAATATATTCAGCAAAAAGTTGATTAAATTATAAGAATAACTTAACACTTGTGATTAAGGATTTTTTACTATATCCAAGTCAGAAATGGAGAGCTCAAGGAGTCAAAATTAATGTTATAAATGATGTTAATATCTTGTAAACAAGCTCAAAGTAAATTCTAGAAAAATGCTTGATCTAATAAGAGGTGCATACATATGCATTCTTTTTGATTACATAAGAAACAACGAACAAACTGTCTATATTAGAGGTCACAGGAGACCAGCTTAATGCAGTTCATATTCTCTGACATAATGAAAAACAACTTCAAATTTTAAAAAGAGTAAAGATTCCAGGAGATAAGAAACCTAATAGATACTTTTGGAAAAAAAGAGCAAAGAGTGGCTTCACACTCATATGTGAAGTAATACTAGAACATGCAGTAATAGAAACAGAAGTATGCCAACTCAGAAAAAAAGAAAATGTTACCAAAAGATTAGAAAAATGAATTCAGAAAAGACTCTATCTCTCTATATGAGGTTGATAGAAGTGGCATCCAGATCAGTATGGTAAGGATTAATTGTATAGTTGATATTGTCAAGAAAAAAAAAAGCCTCAATAGGTAGGAAAATAAACTTGGACTTCCCACTATAGTCACTGAATTATTCTTCCCAACTTTGTGTTTCTTTCTTATAACAAGGTTAAAAATCCCTAGGCATAATCCAGGACATGTCCTTGTAATCTGTAATAACAGTATACACTTCTATTTAAGTGGCTTTGGATTTGATAACTTGCTATGAACATGCTTTGGATAAACAGATATCAAGCAGACAACACTCGTCATGTTGGAAAGAAGACGTGAATGTGATCGCACTGCTTCTTTTCCCTCCAGATATACTTACTGCAGGAGATTAACATGTCCCACATGTTGACCCTGGGGTCCAGAATGAGAAGACACATGGAGTTCTGCTGGAGCTTATGAAAGCGCAAGAGGCCTGAAGAGACATGCCGCTTTCTCATAAGAGAACAAGGAACAAATGCTCCAGTAAGTCAGGAAGATTCTGGGTTAGTTATTGGAGGAAACACTGACTGATAACAACCTCTTGTACCTTGAATCAAAGTCCTAAAATGTTAAAGGTAACAACATAAAGCTAAAAAAGGAAGATTTGGAAAAATGATTTTGTGGTCTAATAATGTGGATAATATTCTCAACCAATGCCTGCCCCCCAAATATTAAGATAAAAATACAATAGTTTTTATTCTGTGAAATTGCCTGGAGAATTATATGGACAGAGGAGCCTGGAGGGCTACAGTTCATAGGTTTGCAGATAGTTGGACATGACTGAAGTGACTTAGCAGGCACACCACAGATAAGATCAATGAATGTTTCTCTTTGGAATAAACATACATTCAAGAATAATTGTATACATGTGTGCTCACACAGTTGTGTCTGAGTCTTTGTCACCCTATGGACTGTAGTCTGCCAGGCTCCTCTGTCTGTGGAAATTTCTAGGCAAGAATACTGTCGTGGGCTGCCATTTCCTACGCCAGGGGATCTTCCCAACCCAAAGACTGAACCCTTGTCTCCGACATCTCCTGCACTGAAAGTAGATTCTTTACCACTGTGACACTTGGGAAGCCACAAGACTGACTGTATATAGATAATTAAATCTGTAAGTCCCAAGAGAAAGGAAATCCAATATAAAAAAATTGGCAAAGGCAATTAATTCACAGGCGAGAAAGCCTGAAAGACTTATGAGTGAAAAGATGCTCAATAGTACTAGTAATTAGGGAAATGCAAGGTATCTAGTGCCCGTTATACTGGCAGAATTATAAATTCAAATACTACCTGTATTAGTCTTGGGCTGCCATAACCACTGGGTGCCTTTAAAAGCATAAATTTTTTTTCTCACAATTCTGGAGGCTTGAAGTCCCAGATCAGGATGCTGGCATGGTAAGGTTCTGTGAAGGTGCTCTTCCTGGCTTGCAGACTACAGCTTTCCAGCTGTGAGCCCTCATGATCTCATGCTTATAGGTGACTCTTCTTCAATAACCCTTAATCCAATTGGATTAGGACATCACCCTTAGGATCTCATTTAAATTTCACTACTTCCTAAAAGGGCTTTCTCCAAATGCAGTCACACAGGGAGCTAAGGTTTCAACACATGGATCTTAAGGGGAATACAATTTAGTCCACAGCTCTACCAGATGTTGAAAACGAGATTCCTGAAGCGTTGTAATTAGAACAGTGATTGTGAAGAACCATGTGACAATGCTTAATTGAACTAAATAGTATACATTCTGTGGCATGGCAAGTCCTCCCTTTTCCAGGACTAGGTGGTATATACCACAGAGAAACTCTCACAGTCACTCATAACGGAGACGGATACGAGGATGTTCGGGGCTTCCCCAGTGGCTCAGGGGTAAAGAATCTACCTGGAATGCAGGACACACAGGTTTCAATCCCTAGGTTGGGAAGATTCCCCTGGAGGAGGGCGTGGCAACTCCCTCCATTATCCTTGCCAGGAAAATCCCAAGGATAGAGGAGCCTAGCAAGCTATGGTCCATGGGGTCACAAAGAGTCAGACATGACAAACACACACACTTCAGTTCAGTTCAGTCGCTCAATTGTGTCCGACTCTTTGCAACGCTATGGACTGCAACACGCCAGCCCTCCCTGTCCATCACCAATTCCCGGAGTTATTCAAACTCATGTCCATTGAATCGGTGATGCCATCCAACCATCTCATCCTCTATCATCCCCTTCTCCTCGCTTTCAATCTTTGCCAGCATCAGGGTCTTTTCAAATGAGTCAGTTCTTCATATCAGGTGGCCAATGTATGGGAGTTTCAGCTTCAGCATCAGTCCTTACAATGAATATTCAGGTCTGATTTCCTTTAGGATGGACTGATCTCCTTGCAGTCCAAGGGACTCTCAAGAGTCTTCTTCAACACCACAGTTCGAAAGCATCAATTCTTTGGCATTCAGCTTTCTTTATACTGCAACTCTCACATCCATACACAACTACTGGAAAAACCATAGCTTTAACTAGATGGACCTTTGTTGGTAAAGTAATGCCTCTGCTTCTTAGTATGTTATCTAGCTTGGTCATAACTTTTCTTCCTATAAGGGGAGAGATAGAGGTTCTTTACAGAGAGAAGTGTTTATGCACCTTTGTTTCCAACCCCAAGAATTATTGTAATTAATTTTAAAATTGCATTGTTTTGCTATATCTAATATAATGATCTCCTTATACCAAATGTATAGAGTAGTGGTCTATATCACTGTAATTTAATTAATGTTGTGGTTGTTCAGTTGCTAAGTCTTGTCCAACTCTTTGCGACCTCATGGACTGCAGCAAGCGTCCCTGTACATCACCAGTTTCCAGAGCTTCCTCAACTCATGTCCGTCAAGGCAGTGATGCCATCCAACCATCCTATACTCTGCCATCCCCTTCACTTCCTGCCTTCAGTCTTTCCCAGCATCATAATTGTTTTTATTGAGTTGGCTTTTCACACCAGGTGGCCAAAGTATTGGAGCATCAGCTTCAGTAATCAGTCTTTCCAAAGAATATTCAGGGCTGATTTCCTTTAGGATTGACTGGTTTGATCTTGCAGTCCAAGGGATTCTTCAGAGTCTTCTCCAGCACCACAATATGAAGGCATAAATTCTTTGGTACTTAGTCTCCTTTATGGTCCAACCCTCATATTCATACATGGCTACTGAAAAAAACCATACTTTGACTATATGGATCTTTAGAATCAAAGTGATATCTCTAGTTTTTAATAATTGCTGTCTAGGTTTGTCATAACTTTCCTTCCAAGAAGCAAGCGTCTTTTAATTTCATGGCTGCAGTCACCATCTGTAGTGATTTTGGAGTCCAAGAAAATAAAATCTGTCACTGCTTCCACTTTTTCCCCATCTCTTTGCCTTGAAGTGATGGGACCAGATGCCATGATCTTCATTTTTTGAATGTTCTGTTTTAAGCCAGGTTTTTCCACTCTCCTCATTCACCCTTGTCAAGAGGCTCTTTATTTCCTCTTCACTTTCTGCCACTAGAGTGGTATCATCTGCATATCTGAGGTTGTTAATATTTCCCCCCACAATCTTGATTCCAGCTTGGGATTCATCCAGCCTGGCGTTTTTCATGATGTACTCTGCATAGAAGTTAAATAAGCGGGGTGACAATATACAGCTTTGTCTTATTCCTTTCCCAATTTTGAACTAGTAAGTTGTTCCATGTAAGGTTCTAACTCTTGCTTCATGATCTGCATACAGGTTTCTCAGGAGACAAGTAAGGTGGTCTGGTATTCCCATTGCTTTAATAATCTTCGAGTTTATTGTGATCCACATAGTCAAAAGCTTTCATGTAGTCAATGAAGCAGAAATAGACGTTTTCCTGGAATTCCCTTGCTTTCTCTATGATGCAGTGAATGCTGGCAATTTGATCTCTAGTTGCTCTGTCTGGAATTTCTTGGTTCACATAATGCTGAAACCTAGATTGAAGGATTTTGAGCATAACCTTACTAGCAAAATGAGCACAATTGTAAGGTAGCTGAAACATTGTTTAGCACTTTCCTTCTTTGAGATAGGAATGAAAACTGACCTTTTCCAGTCCTGTGGCCACTGGTGAGTTTTCCAAATTTGCTGACATATTGAGTGTAGCATGCAATATTTATACTAGTCCATAATTTATTTTCAGTTTTAAACATGCAATAGTATAAAATTCAATTATTTTTTAATTAGTGCAAATGTTGGTTTTTCTTAATGTTTTGAAAGAGGCCAGCTTTGAATATGTGAAGCTAGTTATTCTGATTTCCTAGTTTCTCTCTTGTCATCAGAAAAGATTTCAGCCCGAGTCCTGATACATAATTTCTCTAAACTCATTTAACTTATTTTCGTGTAGTCACTCTACTTCAGTTATAATCTGTGTTGTTACTTTAACTGTATAAACATATTAAGATTAAAAAAAAACCAATTATGTTTTATTTAGGAAATGGTAACCCACTCCACTATTCTTGTCTGGAAAATTCTATGGACAGAGGAGCCTGGCAGACTACAGTCCATGGGGTCACAGAGTCAGACACAACTGAATGATTGGGCACACATGGTACACTAAATTTTTTTAAAAAATGATATGTTTTATTTAATAATAAAATATACAGTGGCTCTGTTTCCATATTTCTGAAGCATCTTGCTTCTCTGTCTTCATCACTTGTTTCAATTTGTATATCTATTCTTTCCTTGCATACCAAACACATCACAAACCAGAATTAATTTTCCATAGTTATTGACTTCCTAGATTTCAAACTTGTAGACTTGGTGTATCTTCTCATGTAACTATCACCTCAGCAACCATAATTTTTTCTTTCATAGGTTTCATATTAGTCTTTTTGACACTATCATTCTCATGGGTTCTCCATAGAATGATTGGGCACACATGGTACACTAAATTTTTTTAAAAAATGATATGTTTTATTTAATAATAAAATATACAGTGGCTCTGTTTCCATATTTCTGAAGCATCTTGCTTCTCTGTCTTCATCACTTGTTTCAATTTGTATATCTATTCTTTCCTTGCATACCAAACACATCACAAACCAGAATTAATTTTCCATAGTTATTGACTTCCTAGATTTCAAACTTGTAGACTTGGTGTATCTTCTCATGTAACTATCACCTCAGCAACCATAATTTTTTCTTTCATAGGTTTCATATTAGTCTTTTTGACACTATCATTCTCATGGGTTCTCCATAGACATTTACAGGACAGAGTAGAGATGGATATTATCTAAAATTTTTATTGTAGTGGGGTAGAGTGCTTTACTGAATAGTCACTGATAGTAAATACATCTTGGAAGATTTCCAATGAAGTTTTAGTTGGAAAAAGCTTACATTAGATAAAGTAACTGTGCTATATTTCAGTGTTAAAGTTCTGTTGTATATGAGTATGCATGCATATGCTAAGTCACTTCAGTTGTGTCCAAATCTATGGAATGTAGCCCACCAGGCTCTTCTGTCCGTGGGATTCCCCAGGCAAAAATACTGGAGTGGGTTGCTGTTTCCTCCTCCAGGGGAGATCTTCCAGACCCAGAGATCAAACCTATGTTTCTTATGTCTCCTGCATTGGCAGGCAGGATTTTTACCACTAGCACCACCTGGTTATCAGAATCTTCTGTAAAATATTAAAATATGATTAATCATTAATCAAAAATATATTTAAATTATGACAGGATGAAGGTGTATATATGTGAAAGTGCATCAGGTAATGACTGTCAGTCTGTGTCTGTGTGTCCAGCAAGGGAAGTTCAGCTAGTATGACGACAACTGAGATCTGAGAAGCCAGTTATGCCCAGCTAGCTAACCGATCAGAACAGAGAACTTGCAGGGGTGAGTTTCTTATTTGCAACTCAGAATATCCCCTTTAGTATGTTGCTCCAGCTGTGGGTCTTTGAGTAAACTGATGTGCTCTTCAGTCTAATGCTCTCCTAACTGAGCTGTTTTGGCCACTTGCAAAATACTCTTAAGATGGGAGATTTTCAGTATCCTCTCAGTATAAAGTCACATCTGTGAACCATGTGAATAACAAAGTGGTAACCTTTATCCTACCCTCAAATATAGTAAAAACAAGAGAGACAAAGCTAATGATGATGAACAAATTAGAAAAGCATTCTCCGAATGTAAAATTGCTGCTAGGAAGTTTTGATTTAGTAAATCCAAGCCTTTAGAATTTTTCAGAAAAAACAGTTATGGAGAAGGAAATTCAATGATAAAGGCAGAAAAATACTTTGATCCTGAATCAAACCCTAGGATGTTTCCTTCTCATGTTTTGGGTGAATCCTCTTCGAGCAATTGAATAGATTTATTTTACAAATTGATTTAAAGACACTTGAGAGCTAATACAGGGTGAAGAAATATATTTGAAGAAAAAAATCAGAGATATATGCCTGTCCTTGGGGGATGCCCACTTTTCCCTTGAGGACATTTATTGATTTCAAGCTGATTCCTGGCTAAAAGTCTGAGAATAAGAACAATGTTATTACCTTACAAGGTTAAGAGAACAAAAATTGGAAAGGACTAAATTTTATAAAAAGAAGGATTTAAATTTATTATTATTCACTGTGTGTCTGCATGTAAAGTTGTTTAGTTGTTAAATCGTGTCCAACTCTTTGCGACTCCATGGACTGTAGTCTGCCTGGTTCCTCTGTTCATGGGATTTCCTGGGCAAGAATGCTGGAGTGGGTTGTATTTTCATTCTCCAGGGCATCTTTGAGACCCAGGAATCTAATCTGAAATCACACAGTCTAAATAAACAATGGCCTCACCTCCACTCCCCAAACCCCAACCAAATAGCTGATTGCAAAGTCTGATAGTCTTTTTTTCTAAACAGTTATTACTCAGTAATTGTTCCAACGACTCTTAGTTCTTATAGAGGATGAACTTTTTAGTAGGACCAGAATACTAACTGATGTGAAACTGGATTAATGATTGTTATAATTACTCATTTATAAATTGTTTATTTAAAAAATGTGAGCAATGTTCTTCTTCAGTTTTAAATAATAA
>SJYC01074602.1:0-42844 GCA_006408675.1 Madoqua kirkii
AAAGTAGTGATGAGTGTAAACAGCATTTTAAGGTAGCTGCAACAAACTTAACATGATATGAAAATCTCTCTGATTTCTATTGGTGATAAACTCACAGGTAGTACTAATACTGCTAGGCTTTATTACCTACAATAATAATGAAAGGAAGTACCAGTTTTCAGTTAGAAGTTGTGAAAATAAGATCTAGTTTTTTTGGGTTATTCCCACAGAATAGTCACAGACTTTCTGAATTCTGTCACAGATCCCTGGGGTCCATTCATGCATAGATCACCAACCTCCCTGCTATCAACCAACCCCTATCCCATGTCTACCCTCCCTACCATCGAAATTGTTTATATTGGTTATAATGCCATTAATAATTTGGCATTATTCATGTTCCTAAAAATGTACAGTTTTAAAGGAAATTCTCTATGTTGATTCTTCTTTATGTTTTATAGGCAGCAGTATCAATGTTAAAACAAGACTACAAAGAAGGAGAAATGACTTTGAAGTCAGCACTTGCTTTAGCTATCAAAGTCCTAAATAAGACCATGGATGTTAGTAAGCTCTCTGCTGAAAAAGGTAATTTATGTGCGCTCCTGCAATTTGTTTGTTTAATGAGAGAAGTAATTGAGTGGCTCTTGTGTTAGGCCTTTAACATGTTACATAGTTCATTGAAACAGCAGCCTTTTTAAGTTAGGTGGCCTTATAACCATTTCCTAGACTTGACCAGGGTCAATATTGACAAGTTCTGAAGCTACAATTCCACGTTACATTCCAAGCTTAAGGATTTGAGCCTGAATGTTCTCAATCTATAATGAAATCTAAGCCATCCTATTTTATCTCATGACTTCTTAAGATAATATCTATGCTCATGTATATACAAAATAAAGAATATGAAAGTAGTTAAATATTTATATGTGTGGATATGTTTGGTGTACTTTATCAGAGGTATAACATTTAAATAAGTTCTGCATCTACTGATCTTTTATATTAAGCCCATGTTTGCAGTTGTAAATACTATATTTAGCTAAAGTTATATGACCACATAAAACAATATTCCTAAATAATGTGTTTGAAAACTTATGGTAAATTAATATATTGATTTGATTTGGGATGACTTAGCTTCTGGTGTTCCTTTAAAAATGCCATTTACTTGCAGACTGTTGTCTCTTGTCTACTTCTACTTAATTTCAGGAGGCAGTACTCAGTTTCCCCTACTCAGAAGCTCTTCTCCTTTTGGTATTAGTCTGCTTTTTCTCATCCGTAGTCATAGGGGCTACTTTTGAGAAGTTTGTGAAAAATAAGTATAAGTAGTGGTTAAAGATTCTGGCTGAGCCTTCAGGTTCCAACAAGGAAATTATGATTCCTTCTGGTCAGGCTAGCTAGAGCAATTGGCTGGCTGTATTGAAAAGTTTTTCCTAAAATTAACAGAATAGCAGCTGAGAGGTTAGTATGGGTGACAATAAGGAAGATGCTAAAATAAAATTAATCATAAAAGCATTACTAGATCGAAAGAAATTTGTTTCCTTAAAAGTATCTGTGAATTAATTGTATTAGGCAGAAAACTTGGAAAAGTGGTGTACTAAAGCTCAAAGGGTATGAAGAGATTAAACTGTAGTTGCCCATTAAGTGCGTTGGCTAAGTATGGCTGCCTGTAATACATGTGTGTGTGTTTGCCTCTAGTGGAAATTGCCACACTAACAAGAGAGAATGGAAAGACCGTCATCAGAGTTCTCAAACAAAAAGAAGTGGAACAGTTGATCAAAAAACACGAGGAAGAAGAAGCTAAAGCAGAGCGTGAGAAGAAAGAAAAAGAACAGAAAGAAAAGGATAAATAGAAGACAAAATCAGGGATTTTATAACTCATTTGGGGCATCATTTCAGTGTAAAAGCTGTCCTACTCTTCCACTTTGAGAAAGCTTTGACTTTTTTAACTTGTCTAGTGGGAAAATAGGATGGTACCAACTGAATTGGGTCCTTGTTATTTCTGTCCAGGTGAATATTGTAATAATGATTACTCTTTATGGACATCTTAATCACCCTCTCCCTCTTTTTTTTTTTTTTTGAATAAAATTTGGAAAGAATGGAAATGGTGAAGGGAAAAATTCTCTAGCAATAACTGTTGAAGATACCAGGATTAATAGGGCTGTGGTTTTTTCATGCTTTGTATGTAGTGTGGCCACCTTTGCAGTAACTTTTAAAAAATGGACAGAAATGTAAACAGCATAAATGGAGAAAGATGGGAACCGTGCAGTGGAGATTTCCTGTTTTGTTCCCCTACCAACTTGGAGAACCTGTAGCCCAATCTGAGCAAAACAGAGAGCTGTCCTTCTAGGCCTCATCTGATATTACCCTATCAGAGGCTTGTCCAGTGAAATACGTCATCTTTTAGGTTTGCCAGCCTTTGATACTGATGGACATTCTTACTGGACTTAAAAATTGTATGGACATACATACGTGAAAACATGAAAGGCATAATTAAAATGAAAGCCCTGTGTATCCACTCCCCAGCTCCAGAAGCAAATTAATCTGTACTTTTGAAGCCCCCTGTGTATTCATTTCAGGTCTCGTTCTCTCGCCCAAGAGGTGACCACTACTGTGAGCTCATCGTTCCTGTAAGCTATGGGTCTTCCACTCTGATTTTCCACCCCTCCACTCCAGGTGGTCCTGGTGGGTCAGTCAGAGAACCCCATTCCTGTCACAAAGGTGAGCGCATACCTCAATCTGCAGGAATGGGTTTGAGAATGCACATGTGGACTGAGCCAGGCCAGATGTGATGTGGATATGAGGAAACGGCGCTGAGGGTTGTGCAGTCGACCAGCTGCCCACAGATGGCAGCACAAGCCATGTGGAAGGCTGGAGCAGAAACGAAGGCTCCAGAGGAAAAGTGTGACCAAGAGATGGGAGTAGTTCGGTTTTATCCAGGGGGTGCCCCATTGCTGAGATTTGCTCAGTTCAGGTACACAGAGGACACTGTCACTTAGAGTTCTCTGATGGGAGTGCTGAAAGGCAGTGCTGCTTAAAGTGGTCTGTGGATCAACAAGCATCGCCTGGGAGTTGGCTAGAAATGTGGATTCTGGCGTCCTATCCCAAGCCTGATTCAAAATCTTGGCATAGAGCCCAGCAATCTTAAGCTTGCATGTGTTTCAAATGCATACGAAAGTTTGAGAAGTGCTTTGCTGCATATTGGAATCACCTGGAAGGCTTTTGAATTTCTTTGTACCCAGGTTTTTGCAAAGTCACTTCAGTCATGTCCTACTCTTTGATACCCTATGAACAGTAGCCTACCAGGTTTCTCTGTCCCTGGGATTCTCCAGGCAAGAATACTGGAGTGGGTTGGCATGCCCTCCTCCAGGGGATCTTCCCAACCCAGGGGTTGAACCCGCCGTTGTTTGCATTGGTAGGTGGGTTCTTTACCACTAGCACCACCTGGGAAGCCCTTAAGGAGTAGCAATGCCTTGAAAATTTTTGTTTGTGGTGATGTTCAAGCTAAGCTCATTTCCAAGCCCCTTTTATGTAGTGTATTTTTAATCTTCAAGATTTTTCTTTTGAACTGAAGGATAATTGCTTTACAGGGTTTTGTTTTTTTCTATTTACTCTTAATTTATACAGTTGGTTCTTGTTATTCATGGTAGCCATGTTCTGTGAAGTCACCATGAATACTGAGCAAAATCTGAGCCGTTGCTCCTAGTGAAATAACAGGTTGGGTTCCTTTGAGCCTCTGCTCACAACACTTTTTGTCGACACATCAACACATAACCTTGTTTTATGTGTGTTTCTGTTTAAAGACATTTAACACACTTTCTTCATAAGGCACATCACAGCCTTCTTATGCTTAGGAACAGTAGCCAGTATACACTGAGGGGGTATTTTAAAAAGTGAAATCAATGAAAAGCACAAGCATTCACAAAGCATAGCTCAAGATAGACCACAAGGAGACCAGTTTCACAGTGTGAGCTGAAGCAAGAAGGCAGAGAGTGGCCCCTTGTTTGACCAGCTGGGAAGTTGCATATCAGGCAACAAATATTTCCGTGGCTCTGTGTGTGTCCACAGTGACGAGGAGAGCGCCACTGTATTGGTTTGGGGGTTACGGACAAACTCGCAAATAAATGCAGAATGCATAAATAATGAGGGTGGGCTGTCATAAAGCGACCTTTCAGCCTTGCTATGCACAGTAGAGGTAGATGGAGACGTGACCTGATAAATGTCTTTATCTCCAGAGTATATCCAGAATCTTAACCATCTACCCCTGCAGGGACTCTGGTCCACACCACCATTCTCTGTCTGCTCGGACTGTCGCTCGTCTCTGCCGCTTCAGTCAGTTCTCAGCGCAGCAGCCAGAGCGATCCTTTGAAAATGTGATTGTGCTGCTGCTTTGTTCAAACTCTCCAGTGGCTTTTCTTGCTCAGTAAAAGCCAGGTTCTCTGGTTTCCCGGGTACCGCATACCCTGGCCCCTCCTCTACCTTGTCTTGCACCTTGCAGTCCCTTCCTCGCTCTGTGTTCATAGATGAGCCCCTTGTTCCTTGCAGTACCAAGCCCTCTTCCATCCCCGGCCTCTCTACTTGCCATTCCCTCTGGCTTGGGACTGCTCTTCCTCTGTGTCATTAGTTTGGCCCACTCCTTCGTGTAGGTGTCTCTTCGAATATAGCCTTATTTGGCTACTTGTTACAGAAGAGCAAGCTGGGCTTGCCAAGTGGTGTTCATGGTAAAGAACCTGCCTGCCAATGAAGATGTGAAAGACACACATTTAGTCCCTGGGTCGGAAGATCCCCTGGAGGAGGGCATGGCAACCCACTCCAGTAGTCCTGCCTAGAGAATCCCCGGACAGAAGAGCCTGGTGGGCTGCAGTCCATGGGGCCGCAAAGTCAGACATGACTGGAGCGTCTACCCCCAACCCACTCACATTCTCCCTCTCCTTGCTGAGTTTTCTCCATAGCACTCAACTGTCTGGCCTGTTTACTGTCCATCTACCCACTGGAATATTAGCTTCCAGAGTGGGACTTTAATTCAACAGCTCTGTTCCAGTACTTACAACAGAAACTGGCACATATTAGGCAACAAATAAATACTGATGAAGGAAATGAACAGTGGCTCTTGACACAGTAGAATGAAATCCGGAAATACACCCCTTTTCCATCCAGCTCAATAGAAATAGTGTGTTTTCCATATTCTGACCACCTCTTCAACACTGTTGCTTAAAGTCGTGACAACTACAAAGACTAGTGGATAAGAGAGCCTAGCACATTTTATCACCATGTTAGGAGGAAGTCTTCAGAACATGATCCAAACAATGGCGAAACTTCAATACATTCACCCTCTTGTTGAAATCATTTCCTGCTTTGGTTGCGGGGTGGGCAGCAGGGACTATTCTATAACTGAGTTTTTTCCTGTTCTCAGGCCAACTGCTAGCCTAGATTCTCTCCCAGCCTCTTTTTCCTTTGTTCTGTGGTGTATTTTTAGCCCTAGGTTGCAGAGTCCTCTGGTTCCTGATGATGCATCCCAAATGTAAGCCTAGTGATCCTCATCTGAACAGATGCTCCACAACAGCAGGCATTTCATCCTCTCAACTGGGCAGAATTCGTGGGTTCTCACGGGGCACTGCTGGTACAGGAACACCTTAGAGGGAAACAGAACCAAAAAGCTAAAAGCTTTCAATCCTGAGTGTTTTAAAATCAAATCTTCAGTTGATTTCATTTTGGTGACTTACAAATCATTTTTTAAGATAACTCATGGGGAAAAAAATCACATTTCTGCATGTAATCTTACCGTTGGTGCTTTTCTTAAAAAATAAGACTCTGAAATCGTTACAGCCTAGCACTTTGAAAGTTTCATGAAAGTATTTGTGTTAGAGTGCAAAAATATTCTGCATCCTGAAAAATAATCAGAAAGGGGATTCCTGTCTTTCTTCATATTTACCATGTTCTTAGTAAGTTTAGGTGATGAGGACTTGTGGATGAGTAAGACATGTCCTCTTTTTTTTTTTTAAGTTAAAGTATAGATTTTTATAACAAGGTGTACAGCAAAGTGATTCAGTTACATATATGTATATATACACATATATTCTCTGTCAGGTTATTTTCCATTATAGGTTATTACAAAATACTGAATCGAATTCCTTGTGCTGTATACTTGGTGCTTGTTCATCAGTTTTATATACAATCATGTGTATATGTTAATCTCATTCGCAATTTACCCCTCCTCCTGTCCTCGGTTTTTAATGTTCAGTCTTGCAGGAACAGCAGGGCTGTCAGCAGCTACTTAACAATGTGGGGAAGACGCTAGACTCCAGGTGGCTGTACACTAGGCAGTGAAGGCAGAAGGAACTGCTTGTGTAAAGGTCTGGCAGTGGGAAAGCTTCACTTTTTTATGGAAAGTCAGCCTCTGAGCTGAGCTAGAGCACAGCTTGTCAGGGGAAGAAGAGTAACCAAAAGAGGTGAGGAGAGAAGACAGATTTCACAGATCTGGGAGTCTGTGCTCAATACAGTGCAGAAGCTGCTGAGATGAAGAGAGAGACTGTTACACTCTCAGTTCTTGGAGTCCAGAAGGTGGATTAAGTGGGAAGAAACATAGGGCAGGGAGACCAGTCAGGAGGCTGTTGAAAGTCAGGCAAGGAAGGATGAGTGTCTCTAAGACCGTGGTAAAGGGAACAGAGGAAGGAGGCTCCATACAGTGAGGGATGAGAGAGGGAGTAGGGGATGACTAGGGTCTCTAACTCAGATAAAGGGTTACAATCTAATTTCAAAAGATGTTAAGTGAATGTGATGAAATATTCTTAAAATATCCTACCCTCTTTTTTTCTTATTGCTGTTTTGGGCTGAAGCCGTGTGGAGACTAATATCCTTGGGAGGGAAGAGTTCAGTAAACAGGATCACACATTACACAGCAAAACCATGTCATAGGCTTTATTTTTCTTTTTCTTCCAAATATTGTTCTTTTGTATACTTTGGTGCACTGCTCATCTCCTTAGCTCAGTTTTCTATCAGAGCACTTAACTTCTAAAAGACTCAGTTTTTATGTGGTTATGTATTCAGAGTGTCCAACTCTTTGTGACCCTGTGGACTGTAATTTGCCAGGCTCCTTTGTTCATGGGATTTTCCAGGCAAGAATGCTGGAGCAGATTGCCATTTCCTCCTCCAGGGAATCTTCCCGACCTAGGGATCAAACCCCCGTCTCTCGGGTCTCCTGTACTGGCAGGCAGATTCTTTACCGCTGCGCCACCTGGGAAGCCCTGATGTGGGTATAGTGAATGCTTTTTGTGTTTATGCAGGCAAATCTATCGTTCATTTTTAGTTCTTGTTGTTAGTATCATGGATGTAAAGATATTCCATAACCAAGTATATAACATTCCTAAGTAAATTTGGTGGTTTTGTCACTTGTATCAAGCATTATTTAAAATATATAATTGGCATCTATTTTTAAAAGGCACTATTTAAATCACTTAATTCCATTGTTCAGGCTAATTGGGAATGGTCCAGTCTTTTTTTTTTCCTTTGGCCAGATATTGTTTTAATGAGAATTGTAAACAACCAAAACCATTTTTTTTGCCAACTACCCTTTTTTTTAAACAAATGATTTGCAGATCATTACAAATACTGTGTAAGATTTGCCTTGTTTTGCAAAGCCAATAAATATAAGAACAAATTTTAAACGTATGTGATTTGTTCAAGTTATTGGGGGGGGGGGGATGGAGAGCCTGATTTTTTCCCCAGTATTTTTTAAAAAATGAATTTTTCCTAACCTTTCAAACAAAAAGTTTATGACAACTGGAGAGAAAAAGACACAGAGAGACCATCTTATAGCTGCTTTAAGTAGTTTCTGATCATTCTTCAATGTTACCTTCCTTTCCAGAACTCATATCTTCACTAAATAGCTGAGTTTAAAATGTTTACTTATGTTATTTATTTTCGGCTGCCCCGGATCTTCGTTGCTGCCTGTGGGCTTTCCCTAGTTGCGATGAGCGGGGGCTCCATCTCATAGCAGCGCGTGGGCTTCTCATTGCAGTGGCTTTTCCTGTTGCAGAGCGTGGGCTCTAGGGAGGTGGGCTTCAGTAGCTGCGGTTCCTGGGCTCTAGAGCAGGGCTCAGTAGTTGTGGGCCACAGGCTTAGCTGCTCTGCAGCATGTGGAATCTTCCCGGATCAAGGATTAAACCCATGTTTCCTGTATTAGCAAACGAATTCTCCACTGCGCCACCATAGAAGTCCTAAAATATTTCTAATGAACTGATTAATGGGAGAAAAGAAAATGAATCAGTTCAGAATTATATGAAACAACACAGTTATATGCCTTTCTTGGTTTACTTATTTATTTTTTGGTAACCACTTCATTGAGATATAATTCATAAAGCATACAGTTCATTTAAAGATTATACTTTAATGACTTTTAATACATTAACAGAGTTGTACAACTATCACCACAATCTTAGAACATTTTTATCACCCTAGAAAGAAACGCTATACCAATTTACCATTCAGCCCCAGGTTCCTCCTCAGCCCTACACAACCACTAATCTGCTTGCTGTCTGTACACAGTTGCCTATTCTGGAGGCTTCATATAAATGGAATCATATACTCTGTGGTCCTTTGTGACTGACCTCTTTCACTAATTGCAATGTTTTTGAGGTTCATCCAAATTTTAGAGTGTATTGGTAATTCATTTCTTTGTTTACTAGGTGAGAGAAATAGCAAGAATTCATTTCTTTTTATTACTGAATAATACTCCATTGTGTGCCTATACATTTTATCTGTTTATCAGTTTTGGGATCATAGGGTTTCTTCCAATTTTTGGTTATGAGTATCGTTGCTTTGTATACTCATGTATACATTTGTGTGTGGGGTGTGTGTGCTCAGTCACTCTGGCTCTTTGTGACCCCAAGGACTGGAGCCCACATCCATGGAATTCTCTGGGCTAGGATGCTGGAGTGGGTTGCCATTTCCTACTCCAGGGGATCTTTCCCAACCCAGCGTTTCCTGCATCTCCTGTATGGACAGGCAGATTCTTTACTGCTGGGCCACGCAGGAAGCCCATTTTTGTCTGGATGTATGTTTTAATTTCTCTTTATATATGTGGTAGTGTAATTGATGGGTCACATCTTGGTTTATTTTTAATCCATCTTTATACTATTCATTCATATTAGCAATACAGATTTTAAAAGAAGCCTACTTTCCTATTAAGAGCCCAATAAAAATGGGAACTGGATTGACTTTTTGAGTAAATGCACGTATATGAATGTTAGTTATCCTTGAAGTAGGTCTCACAGTTGGAGAGGATTTGGGCTTCCTTTCATCCTGGCAGGAAGAATCTCTTCTCCAAGTTCCTTTATGCCTAACACTAGGAAAGGCCACGTCTTTGATTCTGCACCCAAGAACCTTATATAATAACATCAGAGTCATACAGAATGAGAGAAGCCAGGGTAAATTGTCTTCTGAGTCCAAAACAATCTAACAGCTTACTCTTTTTGATTACAAAAGCAGTACATGCTCATTTTGGAAAATACACAGCAAATAAAAATTGCCCTTACTATCTTGCCCAGACTTAGCCACTGTTAACTTACTGCACTGGCCTAGTTTAGATGCTGAATTAGTGTATGTGGTAGACTCTGGCAAATTATACAAAGCGAAAGTGAAAGTCACTCACTCCTGTCCGACTCTTTGAGGCCCCTCGGACTATACGGTCCATGGAATTCTCAAGGTCAGAACACTGGAGTGGAGGATCTTTCCCTTCTCTGAGGGATCTTTCCAACCCAGGGATCGATCCCAGGTCTTCCACATTGCAGGTGGATTCTCTACGAGCTGAGCCACCAGGGAAGCCCTAAAATTATACAAAAGGTATTATTAAATAATCTTAAAGGATAATTTAAAATAATGTTTTTTTGCTTATCATTGCTTTTCTAAAGCATTTTGCAGCCTTAGAAAGCCCCGCGTCTCGATACAGCAGAGTAGAAGCTATCTTTTGTTGAGCACACAAATGTATCAGTTACTTTATTAGTGCTAATTCTCACCATAACCTTGTAAAACGTTTAGTGTAAATGATTTAAAGGCAAACTTTCAATTATGTAGTTGAGAAAAACAGAGCTCAGAAAAGGTGAGTCACTTGTGCCAAGAGACACAGCTCCAGTGCCACCGCTGCAGTGCAAGCCGTTGCTATCGTCCCATGCCTGGGGTTCTGCGGGAGCCTCCCACACTTGTCCCGCTCCATCTCCTTTCCCCTTTTATGCTAGAATGCTTTCAATTCGTTGAAAACTACAAAATACTTGAAATCACCTGTAAGGAAAAGGCTTTATTTGATCCTTGATTACATCAGATCTTCTCAGTCACCGGTAAAGCAGAGTTGAAATTCCTCGTTGTGCTTTTGATGCCCATCTGATCTCTCCAACACTGTAAAATGATAGATTGGGAAATCCAGAAAGTTCTTGACATATTGGGAAGTGCAGTCTTGGGTCTTTGATGTCAGATAAATACCGGTGTGTATCCTTGCTCTGTTACTTAGCTATTCGTTCAATAGTTGAGAATCAATACCTGTCAAGTTCTCAGGCTGAGGCAGTGAACAAGATAGACAGTGTCTCTGCTTTCATGGAACTAACTGCCTAGGGGATGAAGGCAGAAAAGAAACATTATTAGTCAGGTGTGTTATTGAAGAGCAAGGAATGATTGGGCCTTGTGTGAGACAGCTGTGGAACTGGAAATTACCAAATGATTTCCAATTTTGAGAGACTTGGATCAGCTGGCTTAGAATTAGGCTCAAGATAATCGATGCTCTGGAACAATCAATGCCATACATTAACCTTCAGAGGAAGTTTTCTGTGTTACTAAAAGGTTGCTCGGAGAAGGCAATGGCCCCCCACTCCAGTCCTCTTACCTGGAAAATCCCATGGATGGAGGAGCCTGGTAGGCTGCAGTCCATGGGGTTGCGAAGAGTCGGACACGACTGAGCAACTTCACTTTCACTTTTCACTTTCATGCATTGGAGAAGGAAATGGCAACCCACTCCTGTGTTCTTGCCTGGAGAGTCTCAGGGATGGCAGAGCCTGGTGGACTGCTGTCTATGGGGTCACACAGAGTCGGACACGACTGAGTGACTTAGCAGCAGCAGCAAAAGGTTGCTCATTTGGTCTTGCTTAAAGGAAACTTGACATCAATTAACATTCATTGGCTAGATGAAAGCTTTCTATTGCTAAATAGAGGAGCAGAGCATTAGAGCAGATTCCCAAACGTAGTAGGGAAATAGCTCCATTCTGGTTTTAATTTATCCTCACATCCTAAAAGCATTATTTGGCAGTTTACAAATTACACATGGATGTGAAATATATTTAATTTTAAATTTTTGAGGCTCATAATTTCTTAATATCCCTTGATTGAAGTGGGAATAGTCTGGGAACAATTAAATTGGCAATCAATGAATGAATTCTAAGACGGCAGTTTTGGTGTATAACTACAAATATTGACATCAATTAACATTCATTGGCTAGATGAAAGCTTTCTATTGCTAAATAGAGGAGCAGAGCATTAGAGCAGATTCCCAAACGTAGTAGGGAAATAGCTCCATTCTGGTTTTAATTTATCCTCACATCCTAAAAGCATTATTTGGCAGTTTACAAATTACACATGGATGTGAAATATATTTAATTTTAAATTTTTGAGGCTCATAATTTCTTAATATCCCTTGATTGAAGTGGGAATAGTCTGGGAACAATTAAATTGGCAATCAATGAATGAATTCTAAGACGGCAGTTTTGGTGTATAACTACAAATTTCTGGAGCATCTGTATACCTGCAGTATAATTTGTCCTTTAGATTTATTTTTGGTAATGTGGGAGTGTCTATAAATACCTTTTATTTCTAGAATAGAAGGTGAGAAAGATATAGACTGTATATTTTATAAGTATGTTTAAATTCTACCTTTGCAGAAAACAGTTGTGTTCACATATTTGCAGCTGTGTTTTGTGGTCATTAAATAAGGGCATGAATTTCTTTCTAAAATTTATAATAGTATGTCATCTATGAAGAACATTTCACATAATACAATAAATATTTTATATTTCTAAGAAATTGTGTTGCTTTAGTATACAAATGTTGAGTTTTTGTATAGTGATTGCAAATTTGCTAAAGGAATTTACTTATTGAAATCCATATTTGCCATTTTTTTAACCATAGAAATTATTTTTAGCAGCTCTATGGAGCTATCATTGATGTGTACAAACTTGATGTTTATTATACATATAAATTGCAAGATGATCACTATAATCAAGCTAATTAACATATTCACTACCTCCACATGGTTACCACTTTGTTTGGAAAAGATCTATCCTGTTGCAAGTTACAAGTGCACGATAGAGTATTGTTTATATTTGTCTTTAAAAAAATATTTCATCTTATGATTCATCACTTCGAGATATAAAAGTTTTCAACATTCAGAGGACATGGAATATTGCAGTGTTCTCTCTTAAGATGGAAAACAATGTCTTCATTTATAAAAAGAGTTGAGGTTTGTTCAGGACACATTATAATTTACTCTGTTTTGTAGTAAACTCTCATTTCCTTGTTCTCTTGTGTTTTTCTATTATAATTGAATCTGTGACATTGTGGTGTATATATATATACTATTACAAAAATCTAGTGTGATAGCTCAGTTTTATATTTTTGTGATATGTGATTTATGTGCTACTATTTAGTTATTACAAGCTAATAAAATTATAGTCAATTGATTTTCTTTTAAAGGTCTTTGCATTAAAATATGTCTGCAGTTTTACATTTTCATTACAGCCATTGAAATACCCCTGAAAGGAAGCTTTTATTTTGATATCATTTCTTTTGAAGGATTGGGTTTTAATATTCTATCAATACTTGCTTTTTTTCCCCTTTAATATGTGAAAAATGGATTTAATTTCAACAGCAAATTGACAGCATCCATTTTTATCTTTAATTAACTTTTCAGTTTGGCTCTCATCTTCAAGACTTACAGCAGAATTTATCACCGAGCCATAATGGAAATGCTGAATGGAAGATTCAGAGAATCTGCCTAGCTCTGAATTTAGCTCGGTTGACCCCATTAGAAAAAAGAAAAGTCAACAACAACATTGATATAAAAGACAATTCATTAGGTCATACCACTTGCAAATGACAATGTCTATTTTTGATTCCTATATATTTGGCCTCCTAAGTCTCTTCTCTTACCCTCTTCCTTTAACTCCAAAGCACCAGCTGCCCTTTGCTTGAGGGTTTTGTAAGTGCAGAAGCACATTGGAGAATAACTGCCACACAAATAATAATAGCTGTCACCTATCGAATACGTGGGCCCTGCAGCGGAACACTTGCTTTACCAGCTTTATGTCCTGCAAGGCAGGTTTTAAGACTCTAGTTTACAGATTGGGGGTGGGGTGTACAGAGAGAGATTCAGTTTGAATCTCTGTGCAAACTGAAATTGTACAGTTTGAATCGAATTGATGCCTTTGAACTGTGGTGATGGGGAAGACTTCTGAGAGTCCCTTAGACTTCAAGGAGATCAAACCAGTCAATCTTAAGGGAAATCAACCCTGAATACTCTGTTGAAAGGACTGATGCGGAAGTTGAAACTCCAGTATTTTGGTCATCTGATGCAAACAACTGACAACTGACTGATTGGAAAAGTCCCTGATGCTGGAAAAGATTGAGGGCAGAAGGAGAAGAGGGCCTCAGAGGATGAGAGGGCATCAGAGGCTGGATGGCATCACTGATGCAATGGACATGAACTTGGGCAAACTTTGGAAGATGGTGAGGGACAGAGAGACCTGGCATGCTGCAGTCCACGGGGCTGCAAAGAGTCAGATGTGACTGAACAACAACAAATAACACTTAAGGCTGAATTAGACTTGGTGGGTGAAGCAGAGGGAAGAACAAAGGATGACCTCCAGCTTTTTCACTTGAGTAATTAGTTGAGATGGGAAAACAGAGCCATAATGGAAATGCTGAATGGAAGATTCAGAGAATCTGCCTAGCTCTGAATTTAGCTCGGTTGACCCCATTAGAAAAAAGAAAAGTCAACAACAACATTGATATAAAAGACAATTCATTAGGTCATACCACTTGCAAATGACAATGTCTATTTTTGATTCCTATATATTTGGCCTCCTAAGTCTCTTCTCTTACCCTCTTCCTTTAACTCCAAAGCACCAGCTGCCCTTTGCTTGAGGGTTTTGTAAGTGCAGAAGCAGATTGGAGAATAACTGCCACACAAATAATAATAGCTGTCACCTATCGAATACGTGGGCCCTGCAGCGGAACACTTGCTTTACCAGCTTTATGTCCTGCAAGGCAGGTTTTAAGACTCTAGTTTACAGATTGGGGGTGGGGTGTACAGAGAGAGATTCAGTTTGAATCTCTGTGCAAACTGAAATTGTACAGTTTGAATCGAATTGATGCCTTTGAACTGTGGTGATGGGGAAGACTTCTGAGAGTCCCTTAGACTTCAAGGAGATCAAACCAGTCAATCTTAAGGGAAATCAACCCTGAATACTCTGTTGAAAGGACTGATGCGGAAGTTGAAACTCCAGTATTTTGGTCATCTGATGCAAACAACTGACAACTGACTGATTGGAAAAGTCCCTGATGCTGGAAAAGATTGAGGGCAGAAGGAGAAGAGGGCCTCAGAGGATGAGAGGGCATCAGAGGCTGGATGGCATCACTGATGCAATGGACATGAACTTGGGCAAACTTTGGAAGATGGTGAGGGACAGAGAGACCTGGCATGCTGCCGTCCACGGGGCTGCAAAGAGTCAGATGTGACTGAACAACAACAAATAACACTTAAGGCTGAATTAGACTTGGTGGGTGAAGCAGAGGGAAGAACAAAGGATGACCTCCAGCTTTTTCACTTGAGTAATTAGTTGAGATGGGAAAACTAAAAGGACAAAGTGCTTTGTGACATATTAGCTGATATTCCAACAAAGTCACATATACAGAGACACAGAGTTAGATGACCACCCAAGTGTGAATCTGGTCATTGCCAGTGTGCAGCAGATATTTAAAGCCAGGGAAATAGATAAGATTACAGAGGGAGGGGCGGGTGGAGGTGGAGGTACCGTGTACAGGAAATAGTTCTAAGATTTGAGCCTGTGGAATTCCTAACATGCACCATCTGGGTAGAAGAAGAGGAATCTGCCAAGAACCGTGAGAAGGAGTGCATGCCGCTCAGTCTCTTCAGTCAGGTCTGACTCTGTGTGCCCCTATGGACTGTAGCCCACCAGGCTTCTGTGTCCATGGCAGAGGTCAAAATAAATTAAGGGTATTAAAGTGCTTCTCTGGTTGCTTAGTGGTAAAGAATCCACCTGCAGTGAAGGAGACGCACTTTGAATTTCTGAGTCAGGTAGGTCCCCTGGAGAAGGAAATGGCAGCCCACCCCAGTATTCTTGCCTGGGAAATCCCATGGGCAGAGGAGCCTGGCAGGGTAGAGTCCATGGGGTCACAAAAGAGTCAGACACAACTTAAAGAACTGAACGACAATAAAAGTGCCACCCTCCTAATACTGCTGGAGTTTAAATGTGCTAGTAGATTAAATAGTGATTAGATTATTACATTCTCCCACTACATAGCAAGGGTAATATGATAATTATTAAACTCCACTTTCTATGGCAAGAAAGGGAAAGTGTTAGCCACTCAGTGGTGTCTAACTCTTTGACTGGCTAGTGGGTATTACAAAGATGGACGAGACCAAGACTCTAATCCTAGGAGCAACGACAATAAAAGTGCCACCCTCCTAATACTGCTGGAGTTTAAATGTGCTAGTAGATTAAATAGTGATTAGATTATTACATTCTCCCACTACATAGCAAGGGTAATATGATAATTATTAAACTCCACTTTCTATGGCAAGAAAGGGAAAGTGTTAGCCACTCAGTGGTGTCTAACTCTTTGACTGGCTAGTGGGTATTACAAAGATGGACGAGACCAAGACTCTAATCCTAGGAGCTCATTATCTAGTAGGGGACGTAAGGTTTGTAGAGAAATGGGTCTGAAAATGGAAGGTGGCAAATGCTGTGAGAGAAGTAAAAGTGTTCTGGAGGTTCGGAGAAGGGAGATGGCTGTGGCTGCTCAGGGAGCCGGGCCAGGCTTCAAGAGTCAAGTGACATTTGAAGAAGGGGTGGGTTTGGATATTCAGGGAAGGTTGGATCGGTGAGGTGAGGAAGTATAACAAAAATTCCACAATCTTCAGAGGAAATGTAGTGTCTGGGATGTGGGTCCTCTGCAGACTGTATGACAGTCCCTTTGGTCAAATCTCAGGAAGTTGGTAGACAGATGCTGCTTTAGGCGACCTTTGTAAGAGGTGGCCACAGCAACAGCTGCAGTGTACGTTGTCATTTGATCCACCAGCATCTCCTAGCAGCGTGAAAACGCCTCTTATCAGAGGCAGGTGCTGCCACCACAGCCAACAACCGAGAGTAACTGGTGTATCCGTCTAGAAAAAACCATCCAAGATGCATACATTATAGTCTGTATTTATTTGCTTGGATTTCAAAGTGCCCAACAAATTACACGCTTTACCTTTCACTTAAAAACAGTAATGACAACTAGTTTTTTTCCCTCACAGATTATTTAAATAACTATTGTTTTCATGGTTATTGATATATAAGACTCTGGGGAGACCTGGGAGTTCCAATCATGCTTGCCGTGGCTGAGTTAACAACCATATAATTCTAGTGTGCCACTGACAGGTGCTGTGACCTTCAACAGTTATTCAACCATTCTGTTTTAAATCCTCTAGCTGTTGAAGTGCAATAACACTTTACTTTCTCCAGATACAGTTAGAGTGAATTACGTAAGTGTCTACATGTTCCATAAATTCTTCAGAGCAAAATACAAATAAGGGACAATAAATACTGTCTTTTCTTCCTATGGAGAAGTGTAATTAATGACTAACCTGGTTATCATTTTCTGTGGCTCCTTTCTTTCCTTAAGTCCAGCTTAAGCAGACTAGCTTCTACGGATATTGTTCCCAATTTCCTGATTGTACTTAGATGGAGGGAAAAAGTCTCTATTTTCACCGTTTGGATTCTTTGCAGCCAGGTTTAGTTTTTAAACAGATTCACAGAGTCTGGAGCTTGGAGTGATATTTCTGCTCACAAGGAGTCTTAGAGGTGTCAACTCCATAAAGCTTTCTGTGAAGAATCAGCGAAACACACTGCCACTGAAGTTTAAAGTGATTTGCCTGAATCTCTTCAGCCAAATGAAGCGTTCTAATTAATTATGAACAGAAGGGATGAAATGTAGGGTCTAGTGGGATTTGAGATGGGATTCCAGCAGCCATCATCAGTCGCCACCTGAGCTGCTAAGTGTCTGTGGCAGATAGAGTCACTAATATTTACTAGTGTTAATTGATGGTAGCACTAATGTTAATTGATGTCCACTCTGAGGTGCCAGCATGTCATTTCTGTGGATGGCTTGAATGAGTGTCAGAACTGGACCTTCTGAGTCCTCTATTTGATCCCCCTACTTTCAAGGATGAAGAAAGCGGCCCAGAGAAGGAGGGTGATTTGCCAAGGGTTGCCTGCTGGCCTCCTATTGGGGATCACTTGGCTCCCATAACAGACTTTGGAGGCATGTAAACTGCCACTGGTATTTACCTGACAAGGAAGAATATCGTGGGTGGCAGGGCTGAGCAGAGAGAGGTTTAGCCAGGAGCCAGGGAGAAAGTCCCCTCCAGCCATGTTTCAGGCTCCCTTGTGTTCCCTTTGCATCTCTCATCACAACCCAGTGATTTTATTTATGATTAATGGTTTTCTGTCTGCTGAGAGCCTTCTGTCTGGTTCCCCTCTTGGTGCTGGGCCCAGAGCAGATGTTAATTGATGGTAGTTATCATAGGTATGCAGTGGCTTGCCCAAGGTCACTCGGTGGTTAGATTGAGGACCCACCTGTGATGCTATCTTCTGGCTTTGTGCTGCCTGGGACTCTAAGCTCCCAGATAGTGAGGCGGGCCAGGTGTGAAAAAGGTGGAGCTAGAAAAGATACTGCTGCTGTTGAGTTGCTAAGTCTAAGTCGTGTCAGACCCTTTGCGATTCTCCAGGCTGGCACGGGTTGCTATTTTCTTCTCGAGGAGATTTTCCTGATCCAGAGATCGAACTCGCATCTCCTGCATTACAAGCAGATTCTTTACTACTGAGCCACCAGGGAGACCCTAGAATAGGCAGTTCAGTTCAGTCGCTCAGTCGGGTCTGACTCTTTGTGACCCCATGGACTGCAGCATGCCAGGCTTCCCTGTCCATCACCAACTCCAGGAGCTTACTCAAACTCATGTCCATAGAGTCGGTGATGCCATCCAATGATCTCAACTTCTGTTGTCCCCTTCTCTGCCCTGCCATCAGTCTTTCCCAATGAGCCACTTCTTTGCATCAGGTGGCCAAAGTATTGGAGTTTCAGCTTCAGCATCAGTCCTTCCAATGGATATTCAGGATTGATATCCTTTAGGATGGACTGGTTGAATCTCCTTGCAGTCCAAGGGACTGTCAAGAATTTTCTCCAACTCCACAGTTCTAAAGCATCAATTCTTTGGTGCTCAGCTCTCTTTATAGCCCAGCTCTCAGATCCATACATGACTACTGGAAAAACCATAGCCTTGTCTAGACAGACCTTTGTTGGCAAAGTAAGGTCTCTGCTTTTTAATATGCTGTCTAGGTTTGTCATAGCTTTTCTTTCAAGGAGCAAGCATCTTTTACTTTCATGGCTGCAGTGATTTGGGAGCCCCCCAAAATAAATTCTGCCACTGTTTCCATTGTTTCCCCATCTATTTGCCATGAAGTGATGGGACCTGAGGCCATGAACTTAATTTCCTGAATGTTGAGTTTTAAGCCAATTTTTTCACTCTCCTCTTTCACTTTCATCAAAAGGCTCTTTAGTTCTTCTTCACTTTCTGCCATAAGGGTGATGTTATCTGCATATCTGAGGTTATTGATACTTCTCCCAGCAATCTTGATTCCAGCTTATGCTTCATCCAGCCCGGCATTTCTCATGATGTACTCTGCATAGAAGTTAAATGAGCAGGGTGACAATATACAGCCTTGATGTACTTCTTTCAAGATTTGGAAACATGTCCAGTTCTGTCACTTCTTGACCTACCGATTTCTCAGGAGGCAGGCAGGTGGTCTGGTATTCCTATCTCTTTCAGAATTTTCCACAGTTTGTGTTGTGATCCACATAGTCTTTCCCATTCTATTATTTTCCTCTATTTCTTTGCATTGATCACTGAGGAAGGCTTTCTTACTGTCCTTGCTATTCTTTGGTACTGTGCACTCAAATGGGTTTCTTTCCTTTTCTCCTTTCCCTTTTGCATCTTTTATTTTCTCAGCTATTTGTAAGGCCTCCTCAGACGACCACTTTGCCTTTTTGCATTTCCTTTTCTTGGGGATTGTCTTGACCACTGTCTCCTGTACAATGTCACAAATCTCGTTCCTTAGTTCTTCCAGTATTCTATCTACCAGGTCTAATCCCTTGAATCTATTTGTCACTTCCACTGTATAATCGTAAGGGATTTGATTTAGGTCAGACCTGAATGGTCTAGTGGTTTTCCCTACTTCCTTCCATTTAAGTCTGAATTTCACAGTAAGGAGTTCATAATCTGAGCCACAATCAGCTCCCGGTCTTGTTTTTGCTGAATGTATAGAGCTTCTCCATCTTTGGTTGCAAAGAATATAATCAATCCGACTTCAGTATTCACCGTCTGGTGATGTCCCTGTGTAGTCTTCTCTTGCCTTGTTGGAAGAAGAACAGGCAGGGTGGGGCCAAAACCCGGGGCCTGGGGATCAACTGGGCAGGATAAAGGAGTTCATAATCTGAGCCACAATCAGCTCCCGGTCTTGTTTTTGCTGAATGTATAGAGCTTCTCCATCTTTGGTTGCAAAGAATATAATCAATCCGACTTCAGTATTCACCGTCTGGTGATGTCCCTGTGTAGTCTTCTCTTGCCTTGTTGGAAGAAGAACAGGCAGGGTGGGGCCAAAACCCGGGGCCTGGGGATCAACTGGGCAGGATGGAGGCGGGGCTATGAGCTGGAGGGGCGGGGCAATACGGGACGGGGCGGGGCTTGGGCAGGGACAAGAGGTAGTGGGGCGGGCTTGGGGCGGGGCCAGGCTCCCTAGTCTCCTCACGCTCCCTGAGCCTGCCCAAATCCGGCCAGGACTGGAGGGTACCCCGGCGCCGGCGGAGGCGCGGAGCACCCGGTGTGCTGCAGCTGCTGGCACTTGGCTCCAGCCCACACTCCCGTTTCGGTTCCTCGGGTCAGCTTTCCTTGGGCGACCGTCGTGTGGCGGCTCCCTGCGTTGACGCACGGGTCCCGGTCGATGGCTGCGCCGGCGTGGGGGCGCTGGGTCCTCGGCCTCGGGCCCCTCCTGCTCCAGTTCTTCCTCCCTTTCAACTGGTCGCAGGGCGCTGGGGTCCGGAGGGCGCGGGGGGCGGCGCGCGCGGAGGTGAGCCTGGGCGGCGGAGGGCGGTCTCGGGCGTTCGCCCTCCGAGCGGGCGGAGGGGCTCAGGGCGACCGGAGCGCGCCTGGCTGGGACCTCGGGGCGGCCGGGGCAGCGCCACGCCGGTACCCGGAGAGCCGCGAGGTTGCAGCCGTCACGGAAAACCTTGTTATCGAGGGCTGTTATATTCTTCTCCTGGGGGCTTGGAGTAAGGTTGCAGCCTGAATGCTCAAGTGTGTTTATTTAAATGTAGAGAAAAGGCTACCTTGACGACTCTCATAACTCTGGGTGACTTAGTATATATATATATACTTCGATACAACTTTTTCAATAAAAGATGCCCTCGTTATCCATCAGAACTTTACTTTCTTGGTTTCAACTGGGTTTCCCACGTTGTTACTTTATTCTCAGACGAGTATGGAGGCTCCTTCATACTTGCCTGTGAATAAAGGGGGGTCGAACACCCCACTGTGAATAAAGGGGTGAATAGAGTCGAACACGACTGAGCGTTGCGCTCCCACACACATCAAGGCTCCTTGGGTTTAATACTAAGGATTAGGATTTGATCTGATTTGATTTACCGCTTGTCCCTGCCCTCTAACTTGCCCCTTGACGTTTCAAATCTTTCCTTTTGCCGATGATGAAAAGTGTGAGTTGTGTAAGACTGGGGGTCGGACTAACCTGGCTGCACAGCTATTTGCATCCTAAGTTCTTCCTTAGCATCTTGGAATAGAGGTTTTTTCTTCTAGCCTTCTCTACTTCAAAATGTTTTGGACAGGAATAGAAACAAAAGAAAATGCTTAGTACTTTTTCAAATCGAAAGCTTTAGAAAGTTTGTCAGCCCTCTCAATACCTTGAAGAAAATATGCTACCGCTTATGGAGCACCTGGTATGATCGCCTGGAGAAGGGAATGGCTAACCACTCCAGTATTCTTGCCTTGAGAACTCCATGGACAGGAGCCTGGCAATCTACGTCCATGGGTGGCAGAATCAGACACGACTGAGCGACTAACACGCACATGGTCCGTTAAGCAGGAGATAAAAGCTGAAGTTCACTAGGCCAGTATTTCAGTTTTTATGAGTAAGGAAACTTTATTTGGGTGTAAGCAGATCCTTTTCTTGTTTTTCCTTCCTCAAGGGTTTTAAACTCTGATTCCTGATTCTAGGAAGTGATAATCTTGAAGACTAGAATTATTTCTTGCAGGATGTGTTGCTTTACAGTGACTGTAGAGAAATAAGGTGAAGGATGATTTAAACAAAAAAAATCTGGTACAGAAGGTGTCATAATTTAACAGAAAGAAAGGAGTGTGATTTTGGAGCCAGGCAAACCTGGGTTCAAATTATGACACGTGTATCTTGACTTGGACAAACTTGTCTTAGCTGTCCTCCTCCTTTGAAAAACGGACGATACTGCTTACCTCTCAGTTGTTTTCAAGATTAAATAATATATGTGAAATGCCAAGCACTGTGCCTGACACTTTAGAAAATAGTAGTCTCTATGCCTTTTAGTGAAAGTGGATAACTATCATGTTGTATTACATTTATATATATATTTTTCTCTTGGTCCCACATGAGCTTCTTATGAACTGTGATCTTATCCTGTGTATCTTTCTATCTTTTAAGACCTAGCTTATTGTAGCAGTCCAGTAAATGTTGGTGGATGAATGATGGAACAGTAAGATCTCTCATCAGTTTCCTCATCTGTAAGATGAGTGAGCATTAAAGGCTTCCCTCTCTAGCTCTAAAATTCCAAAAAACTGTTGCTTTTAGCAAGTGATTATTTGAAGAGTAATGTTGAAACGACAATGGAATTGCACACTGGCTTTTGTGTAACACTGCAGAAAGTGAAAGTCAGTCATGTTCGACTCTTTGCGACCCCATACAGTCCATGGAATTCTCCAGGCCAGAATACTAGAATACTGGAGTGGGTAGCCATTATTTCCTTCTCCAGGGGATCTTCCCAACCCAGGGATCAAACCCAGGTCTCCCACATTGCAGGTGGATTCTTTACCAGCTGAGCCACCAGGAAGCCCCACAAGTACTCCATTAATTTGCTGTGTTTCCTTGGGCATATTGCTTGACCTTATTGAACCATTATTTCTCCATCTTTAAAATTAGAAGGTGATAATAGATGGATTTCAGGTGTTTCCAATCATAATTAATTTTACATTTACATTTTATTGTTTTCATATTCATCCTAGGATCTTAATATTCCTTGTGGTTTCCTGGGAGCCAGTCTCTAGGAAAAGAAAATGTCTGGTCTGCCAACTGCCATACTTATTTAACTGGTGGAAGGTCATGGAGCTATGAAAGATTCTCAGGAGGCAATTTTGTCTATATTAAAGAGTAGATAATTAACCTAGTACATTAAAATAATATAAGCCTTTTAAACTGACCCGACCCTGATTAGGAAAGTGATTTATGGAAATTAGTCATTGGTCAGTTATATTTCTTAGCTGTATAGTTGTGAAACATTTTCAATGGTTGAAACTTTATTTGTAGTGACTGAGTTCTGTTCCGTTCAAAGGGAAATAAAATAATTATTTTGTGGAAAATGAGAGCTATGACAGATTTTTTTCTCCTCACCTTTAGTCATTTTCATTAACGTATTAAGAAGCTAATAAAATACACATATAGTGACCGTCCTCTTTACTTTTATTATGATTACATCCAAAAGAATGTAGAGATGCTTTATGTGAGGACACAGACTTTGCACACAGTTTAATTGAAAATAAAAATTATTTTTGTTTTCTTGCAAATGCTAAATATGCTGTGAGTTAGACTGAGCACCTGGAACATAGGGTTTTGTGTATCTCCTGATATGTTTCAGGTGTACCTGAGTTTGTAAATGTAGCCTGTTGATGGAACCTTAAAAAGGTTTTCAATCATATGTCAGAATGGGGCTTTTTTCAACCTATAATGTACAAATTAGATCTAGTAAGTAATTTTTTATAATTGATACGAGTTTTTTAATATGTAATTTTACTACAGAACATTTTTCTTCTAATAGCATTATATTTCTTCCCTAAAAAATTGGAATTAAATTCTTTCAGCTGTAATTTTAATATTAAATAAGCATGTCTTGACAATGAGAGTTGGTGAATATTCCTTTTGGAAAAAAGTTTATAATTTGCGTCTGTAAAACTGCTCCCCAAAGTGGAAAAGGTATGGTTTTATAATGACAAGAGGACAGAAGAGATTATTTTTAATAGTCTTCTGCTTGGTGACTAAAATTTTAATTTAAGTGTTTTGCTTCCACTTTGGGGATGCCGGATATCATTTCTTCTAACTGTGTTTGATTCAGTGACCACATGCTCCTTTCTTCTAAAGGAGAATTACAGTCTTTTGCCAATTAAAAATAGGAATTAAATACGAATATTTGAATTCTGACAAAAAGAAAAATATAAACTTTTTTTTTTTACTTTATTTTGCTTTACAATACTGTATTGGTTTTGCCATACATTGGCATACAATGTAAACTTTTAAAAGTTATGAGTTATTTTTGGGTCTGCGGGGTCTTCACTGCTGCTCGTGGGCTGTCCCCAGTTGGGGCGAGCAGCGGCCTCTCTGCAGTTGCAGTGCTTCTCGTGACTGTAGCTCCTCACTGTGGGGCATGGGCTCTAGAGTGCTCAGGCTCAGTACTCATGGCACACGGGCTGAGCCTCACGGCCACGTGGAATCTTCCCAGACCAGGGATTGAACCATGTCCCCTACATTGGCAGGCAGATTCTTAACCACTGGACCACCAGGGAAGTCCAATATGAACTTTTGATATATTTCTTTTTATTTTGTGATTTACAGTGTATAATTAGGCAAAACTGGTTTTCCTTTCAGTGTTTCTCAACCTCTGGCTTTTGGGGCCAGATATTTGTTTCTTATGGGAGATTGTCCTTTGCCTTGTAGGTTGTTTGGCAGGAACCCTGACTTCCACCCACAAGATGCCTGTAGAACCCGCTGAAAAATATCTCCAGATATTGTCAAATGGTTCTTTGGGGACAAAATTGTCTCCCTTTTCCCCACCCTTGAGAATCACTGCTCTTAGTCTTGTAGACCAGGGCTTCTCAAACTTCAATGTGCACAAGAATCCTTGGGATGTTAGAATGGCAGCACCGATTCAGAGACAGGGGCTGAGCTTCTGCATTTCTAACAAGCGCCTGGGTGGTTAATGCTACTGGTCAGAGTACCACACACTGCATAGCAAAGTTTCAAACAGTTTCCCATTCATATAAAGTGGATGGATTCTCAAGAGGATGCATGATAGTAATTATGGAAATAGAGGACTTACAACGAACTGTAGCCCAAACAGGAGAAGACCAATAGAAAGTAAGCTCCATCCCACCAACCTAACAAATAGAGCCATCTTCCGTTTTCCTGTGTCCTCCTAGGCCCCACTACTCATTCATCTTTGGACAGTCCTAAGGAGGAATTTTGCAAGAGTCTTATCAAGGTCACACAGGCTGAAGTGAGCTGAGGCAACTTCATGTTCTGGCGAGTGTTTTAGTGCATGACACTGTAAATATATTAGCTCATGATACATATTTATTGCCTGTTGAGAGGCTTGTGGTGTCAAATTACAATAGTGAACTCTGCATTTATTCAATCTAATGATGCTTAAACTTTTAAAGTGTGCAAGTTGTCTCTTTTTGAAAACTATTGACTAGACCTAAATTTAACACTGCCTAAGGTCATTTTCTTACTGCCAGTGTTCTGAGAGTCAGGGCAAGATGTTAAATTAGGTTTACTAAAGCATATCAGTTACAGAGAAACTTTATTCGATAATTCTGTGATAAAAATCAATAGAAAATATAATGAAAATCCCTGAGTGAAAAAAAAACCCTCTGCGTTTCATTTATAACACTTAAAGTAATGATCTGTAAGCATGCCTACTTGCCACATTGAAAATGTTGGATATAGTATGCATTTCTTCTCATTTACAAAATGATTGATTATGTTCACTTTTTTACTTTGCTATTGCTTAAAATAGATCTCTTTGGACTGCAGAAGAGAGGATCTTTTAAAAAGTATATAAGACACTTTTCATTAACTTAAAAATATACAAGGAGACTTGCAGGGGAAGATTACTCCAGGAATGTCTTAATTATGAATTGAGGGTATATAATCTATATCACTCTTACAAACTTTTTAAATATATTATTTCATTCTATGATGACCTGTAAAGAAGAAATGGAAGGCTATTGGCAGTAACCAGCAAAATTGAAAACGTGTACCCTTGACTCAGCACTTCTACTTCTGAGAGTAGGTGTCATGGAAGTCCTGTATTAATACAAGGATTTAACTTGTAACAGCATTTTTTCATTATAGCATTGTTAGAGATAACCAAAAACTAACAACAGTATAAATGCCTACCAGTGGTGACAGCTTACATAAATTATGATACGGCCATAACCCAGACCACTTCGTGTCTTATGAAGAAAGCGTGGAGATGGATGGATGTACATTGACACAGAGAATTGAATGAAAGAAAGCGAGTCACAAAACCTAAAGAAGAAAACGTTCGTTCTTCCTCTGTGTGTGAGTGCATTTTAAGATGGCCACACAACAAACTTAAAAGTGGTTAGCCTTGGAGGAAGGGAGATAAAGAGGAGGAGATGGACAGTTCCTACTTTTCATGTACTTTTGGTTGGAATCTTGACAGTGATCATACGTAACTTTTGTAATGAAAGTATTATTTTGAGAAGAACAGAGACAAATCTGGGTCCTGGTTCTACCTCTGCTGCCTTCTAGCTACTGTTAGACCAGTGATTCTTAAAGATTCTTCTTAAATCTTTGGCATCTGCTACAACTCTGGTATATTAGAGCCTAACATGTGATACCCAGTTTAGTTTACTCGTTCATTCATTCAACAAATGTTGAGTGGCTGCTTCCTGTGTCAGTCTTGGTGCTAGAGGCAGAGCAGAAAACTCTGGTGCCTGGCTTCCTGGTGGACATATTTAAGACACATTTGCATATTTATTTACTTTCATCAGATCATACTGTTAAATAGTATGGCTGTGCAGAGAACACCCCACAATGTGAAGGCCACTCCCTGCAATGAGAATATGGCTGCAGCCCTGAAGTCTGACACAGCATTACTCAACACTATTGAGTTTGGGCTGGATAAATCTTAGTCATAGGGGTTGGCCTGTGCACTGCTGGTGGCTCAGACAGAAAAGAATCTGCCTGCAATGTGGGAGACCCAGGTTCAGTTCCCCAATAAGGAAGGTCCCCTGGAGATGGATATGGCAACCCACTCCAGTATTCTTGCCTAGAGAATTCTATGGACAGAGGAGCCTGGCAGGCTATAACCCATGGGATCACAGAGTCATACGTGACTAAGTGACTAACAGACACACAGTGCCCTCCAGGATGTTTGGTAGCACCCCTGGCTTCCATCCAGTACTCACACCACCCCCTCCATGTGAAGTCCAAAACATCACCAAACATTCAACATTTTTCCAATAGATAGTCTTGTTTTATTTAAGTAAATTAGAAAGTGGGGACATATGAATTTAATACCTAATTACTGGTGCCAATCAAATCACAGTTTTCAGCTTTGCAGTTTTGCATCCTTTCTTAATCATCATACTAAAATTTAGGATCAAGTTTACATTTCTTTGAAAATATATATGGTTTCAGTAAGTAACTTAAAAGTGAAACTTTTTTAATAAGTCATTCTTTTAATTCCTCGAACTTGAGACGATACCAGAGTAATGCTACTTGGAGTTACAGATGGATTTGTGAAACTCAAGTTTATACCTCACAGAGTTAATAACAGTATACATATTGTACCCCGGTGGCTCAAACAGTAAAGCATCTGTCTACAATGCGGGAGACCCAGGTTCGATCCCTGGGTTGGGAAGATCCCCTGGAGAAGGAAATGGCAATCCACTCCAGGACTATTGCCTGGAAAATCCCATGGACAGAGGAGCCTGGTAGGCTACAGCCCATGGGATCGCAAAGAGTCAGACACGACTGAGTGACTTCACTCACTCACTACCTTTTATGTATTCAGTTTAGTTTTTTCTGTCATATTTTTAACTGCTTCAGAAGAATTGTCCATTAATTTGTTGTTGTTGTTATTCTTGTCTTATTTTTAGTGTGTTTCACTGCTAGGTCCTCTTTGTTTTTCTGAGATACGTGATTCATGTGCTGTTAGTAGGTTGGTATTCTAATTATTATTAGCTGTAAAGTGTAGAGACTTGAGGAGAGCTTTTCACTTTTCTGTCATTGCAGTGTTGAGAGTGCCCAACGCCACAGACACGTTATTCTTTCTTCTTCTTCTTCTTTTTTTTTTTTTGCAAGTTTCCATTGTCTATGGTATTCTATATGGAGATGATCTTCGTTAGGCTATCAGGTAAGTTTTATGTAGAAATCAGAGCTCTACAGGCAGTAATTGCCTTGTGATAGTACTTTTGTGTATTTGCCTTTTGAGGTCTATCAGTTATCCTTACTTTAGCAATCATTTATAGGCTGATAATGACTGCTGGCACTTCTAGGCAGTTTTACATAATCCTCACAATAACCTTATTAGTTTTATAGATGAAAAAACTAATATGCAAAGAAGTTATATCTCCAGGTCAGACAATAAGTATTAGAAGTTAGATAGAACTCCCCTCGTGGACTTAAAATCTACTAGTTCTTAGCCAGCATGTTATATTGCCTCTCTTCATACTCAAGTCTGAGTAGCACAAGGCCTCTCTATCTTTAAAAAGATGTCTAGTGGGACTCTTAATCCTTATTAGTAAACTTCTGTAGCTCTTGTGACAGTTGCTTTCACAACCAAGGATGAAATTCTGAATTACTGGAAATAAATGAAGATTGTCGGATGGTATTAACTTCTTCATCTGTTCATGCATGCATTCAGCACACAGACCATGTGCTCTGTGCCAGTATGTTGTTAGGACCTGCTGTTGTTCAGTCACTCAGTCGTGTCTGACTCTTGCAACTCCATGGACTGCATCACGCCAGGCGTCCCTGTCCTTTACCACCTCCCGGAGTTTGCTCAAACTCATGTCCATTGAATTGGTGATGCCATCCAACCATCTCATCCTCTATCAGCCCCTTCTCCTCCTGCCTTCAATCTTTCCCAGCTAAAATTAGGGTCTTTTCCAATCAATTGGCTCTTCACACCAGGTGGACAAAGTATTGGAGCTTCAGCATCAGTCCTTCCTTTTCCTGAATATTCAGGACTGATTTGCTTTACTATTGACTAGTTTGATCTCCTTGCAGCCCTGGAGACTCTCAAGAGTCTTCCCCAGCACCTCAGTTCAAAAGCATCGGTTCTTTGGTACTCAGCCTTTTTTATTGTCCAGCTCTCACATTTGAAAGTGACTACTAGAAAAACCATAGCTTTAAGGGTCCCAATTTCTCCACATTTTAACCAAAAAACATGTTATTATCTGTATTACTTATTATAGCCATCTTATGGGGGGGTATGACATGGTATCTCATGGCTAAAGGTTTTGAACATCTTTTCGTGTAATTATTGGCCTTTCTGTCACTTGCTCCTTGGAGGAAAAGCAAAGACAAACCTAGACAGCAAATTAAAAAGCAGAGACATTACTTTGCCAACAAAGATCCGTCTAGTCAAAGCTATGGTTTTTCCAGTAGTCATGCATGGATGTGAGATCTGAACTACAAAGAAAGCTGAGTGCTGAAGAATTGACTTTTGAGAGTCCTTTGGACTGCAAGGAGATCAAACCAGTCAATCCTAAAGCAAATCAGACCTGAATATTCAGGAAAAGGAAGGACTGGTGTTGAAGCTGAAACTCTGGTGTTGAAGCTGAAACTCCAGTACTTTGGCCACCTGACATGAAGAACTGACTCATTTGAAAAGACCCTGATGCTGGGAAAGATTGAATGCAGGAGGAGAAGGGGACAACAGAGGATGAGATGGTTAGATGGCATCACTGACTCGATGGATATGAGTTTGAGCAAGCTCCAGGAGTTGGTATTGGACAGGGAAGTCTGGCATGCTGAAGTCCATGAGGTTGCAAAAAGTTGCACACGACTGAGTGACTGAACTGAACTGAACTGAACTATCTGTTTTTAAATTGATTAGGTTATTGAGTCTTTTATTATTCAAGTCCCTTGTCAGCTGTATAATCTGCGAATTATTTCTTCTGTTTCTCTCTTTAAGTAGTAAGGGAAGAAAAGCTACTCTTAACTTACTACTGTGATCAGCACTAAGTATAATGCTATAGGAATACCAAACTAAAGAAATGATTCCTGCATTCCAGGACATGGTTTCCTGGAGACCCACGACTTATGTGACATAACTGAAAAATAGTGCAGAGCAATACAGTAAGTCCCGTACATATGAACCATCAGGTTGTGAACTTTTAAGATGTGAATGTGCCCCTAAATGCCAACTGTTGTACAGTACTACTATATTTTTCAAGGTACTGTACTTTAAGATGAAAAATATTTTTTGTGTTTGTTTCTTATGTATTATTTGTGTGCAAAGTATTATAAACCTATTCAGTACAGTACTATTCAGCTGTGTTAGTTGAATATCTAGGCTAACTTTGTTAGACTTATGAACAAATTTGACTTAAATGAATACACTTAAATGAATACTCTCAGAACAGAACTCTTTCATGTGTAGGGTACTTTCTGTATAGTAATTGCCTCAGGATTCCTAGGAACCTAGGTTGAAAGTGATTGCTTTAAAGTATTTATTTTGAGTAGGATGAGCAAATGTTAATTATTCACAACAAATTTTTAAAAATAATTTTTTAGTTTGATTCAGTTGCTATAGAATTTAGCTTATATATAGTATCACGTTTTCTGAATCATCCTTACTACTAGATGGTCAGTGTGGATTTACCTGTCTTTGAGTACGAGTGCATTTCCAGCATTTGGCATAGTGCCTAATACAAGGCATATTCTGTTAAATGTTTGTTGAATGAATGAGCAAACATTGGTGGGGCTGGAGCTCTCAGGGGAAGTAATCATAAACCTCTTTTCCAGTTGTCATGAGGTGGAAGAAGTTAATGTGGAAAGAGAAAGAGGCTGAGGGCAGCTGAGCTCTGCCAGTGATGAGCTCTGTAGCACTGGCCTTTCTGGTCTATATCCTCATTTGTTAAGTAAGGGAATGTGTTGGATCATCTCCTTCTTAATATTTTGGGGTTTATGAGCAGTATAAACTGAAAACATTTAGAACCAGATAAAGAAACATGGCCTCTAAGTAGAATTTGAGTGCACCATTAAGTTTTTGTGCTAAAATACCATTGACCTTTGCGCCTATCATTTCTATAACATTGACTAGGAAAATGTTATTTCTAGTATTGGATGTCCGAAGAAAGTATTCACAAGGTAGTATCTTAAGGGTTCTCATTAAGTAGAATGATTGTCATTTTATTTATTTATCTTTCAAACAAAATTTGAGGTGGCAATTCGAGTTAGTATTTTTTTTCCCCTAAGACAAAGCTTCCTTAGATGCTATTAAAAAACATTTTTTTTTAGGACCTACTGTATAGCACAGGTAACTGTACTCAATATCTTGTAATAACCTATATTGGAAAAAGAACTTCCCTCAACAGCATTTCTGGACACAAACCTGATGGTTCTGAAAAGTCTCTCAGAAATTCAGTGCCTGGCATATATGTTTTCACTATACACATGATATACACAACCATCCAATATTTACCCAATCCCATCAGAGTGTTATCTCTGTCTTTTAAACAACCTTAAACTTTTGCTGTTTCTGAGACTATAACATTTAAAAATTGAATTAGAATACGAGAAACTGGTCAATAATGCTATTTTAACTTGAACCTCTGAAATTATCAGCTTTTAAACATTACACACAATGACTCCGTAGTGTATAATATTCTAATTGAATTGCAATAGCTCCAATACTGTGCATTTCAGCAGAAGGAGACTTTGCCAGAGGCATGGCACAAACTCTTTTAGTATTTATAGGTTAAATCAAATATCTTAAATATCCTAGGGAAGCAAGACATAAACTCCGAAGACTAAGCTGCTCTATTAATTAAGGAATAGGTCGTGAGAGAAAATCAGAGGATGAATTTCCTCTAGCTAAATTAACTTTTTAATAGCTCTGTATAGAAAACATGGTCTCTCATAACAAAAAGAGATTTTGTGAAAGTGCTAATTTTCTGTCAAATCATTTTTTCAGGTTAGAGAAAGGCGCTTAGTCATATCCGACTCTTTGCAACCCAGTGGACTATAGACTGCCAGGGTCCTTTGTCCATGGGTTTCTGCAGGCAAGAATACTGGAGTGGGTTGCCATTTCCTTTTCCAGGGGATCTTCCAGACTCAGGGATTGAACCATGTCTCTTACGTCTTCTGCATTGGCAGGTGGGTTCTTTACCACTAGCGCCAGTTTACCAATACATTTTAATACATCTGTTTTCTAGGTTTGGAATTTTATGACAAGCAACCCCCCAGCCCTGGTAATTTAAAAGCTCTTGTTACTTCAGTTCAGTTCAGTCTCAGTCGTGTCTGACTCTTTTCGACCCCATGAATCGCAGCACGCCAGGCCTCCCATCCATCACCAACTCCTGGAGTTCACTCAAACTCACATCCATCAAGTCGGTGATGCCATCCAGCTATCTTATCTTCTGTTGTCCCCTCTTCCTCCTGCCCCCAATCCCTCCCAGCATCAGAGTCTTTTCCAGTGAACCACCTCTCTGCATGAGGTGGCCAAAGTACTAGAGTTTCAGCTTTAGCATCATTCCTTCCAAAGAACACCCAGGGCTGATCTCCTTTAGATTGGACTGGTTGGATCTCCTTGCAGTCCAAGGGACTCTCAAGAGTCTTCTCCAACACGACAGTTCAAAAGCATCAATTCTTTGGCCCTCAGCTTTCTTCACAGTCCGACTCTCACATCCATACATGACCATAGGAAAAACCTTAGCCTTGACTAGATGGACCTTTGTTACTTAGATTTTAAATTACTCTGTGTTAAGTTCTGAGTGCTTCTTATGGAATTCAGCATATTTCCATGTGAATAATCTGATTTAACTAAGAAATATATCTGAACCAGAGTGTCCCTCATGGATCACAAACATTTATATTAATATTTTATATTAAAGTCCCCTATGTCCATAGCCTAAATAATACTTTGTTGTTGTTCAGTCTCTCAGTCGTGTCCAACTCTTTGTGACCCCGTGGACTGCCGCGAGCAGGCTTCCTTGTCCTTGACTGTCTCCCAGAGTTTCCTCAAACTCATGTCCTTTGAGTCGATGATGCCATCCAACCATCTCATCCTCTGTCGCCCCCTTTGGTTCATTCGTAATGCTGAACTTTTTAAAAGTCTAGGTGTTTCGTGGGAGAGAAGCCAATCCACTAACTTCTAAAAATTTGTTGTACAGGATTAGCTGAACCATCCGTTGTTGCCAAACACGAAGATAGTTTGTTTAAGGATTTATTTCAAGACTACGAAAGATGGGTTCGTCCTGTGGAACACCTGAATGACAGAATAAAAATAAAGTTTGGCCTTGCAATATCTCAATTAGTGGATGTGGTAGGTGTGCGCGTCATTACGTATTCGTTTCACCCAGGTTTATGCAGAGCGTCTTGTGCACGCAAGCATGGTGCCAGGCCACAGAGACAGCAGGGGTGAATGAACACAGCCATTTTCCTCCAGGAACTCACCAGGGAAAAACAATGATTACACCGCAGACACAGGAATACTGTATGTTTCTATAATCTGGTAGAGTTTAGAAATCATTTTATCTCCTTTGGTGATTAAAATAGGCCTATTCTTAATAAATTCAAAGTGATTAAATATTTAGTATGGAAGTTTCCCCTTAAAAATATGACCAAAAGATCAAAATTTTAAAAGAAAAAAATCCAAGAGTTAAGTTGTAGATTTTTAAAACCAAAAAGGATCTCAACAGATTATTGCTTCAGTATCACACTTACAATGTTTCTGAGATCTTTTCATGTGAGATTTACCAGGAAGTAAATTCTCTTCATAAACTTGTTTTTGTTGTCAAGAGATTCTTTCTATTTTAAACTAAAAGGTTCACACTAATTTTCAAACTAGTTTCTTCTTCTGATCATATTAATCAATTATTATTTCCCTGTTGTGTTCCCAGAATAGTTTACAAGTGTGTGTGTGTGTGTGTGTGTGTGTGTGTGTGTGTGTGTGTATAACATAAGTGTGCCTTTATTTTCTGATGATAGAAGCAGTGCATGGTTTTTGGAGTTTTGAAAGTTAAAAAAATACAAATAAGAAAACAAAAATTGACTGTAATTCTACCACCCAGAGGTGACCACTGGTAATGTTTTGTTGTATTTCTTGCCAGTTTTCTCTTTATGAGTATGTTATAAAGTTGTGATATTATTTTAGATATAATTTTGATTACTACTTTTTCCCTTATTGGGGAAAGATTATGTATATAATCTTTAAATGTAACTTTAATGGCTATATTTAATTTATAATTTATTGTAAACATTCTTCTATAATAGCAGAAACTTTTGTAAACTTGTTCCCAATTTTTCCTATTATAAATGACAATGATGAATATATTTGTACATAAGCAAGGAAGGTGGTGAATCAAACGATATAAGTTTTTGAAATCTGTTGATTAATATAGGTCACCTCATTGCTTCCAGAAAGATCAATCAATATAGATTCTGTGCTTGATCCTTTGCTGGGCAATCCAGGGAGATTTTAAATATAAATTAAAAATAGGGAAGTAGGATGTAGTTAATAGGACTTGCTTTCAACCTTTCTTTCCAGTTGGGATCGTTAGTGTGTAAATGGAGTAAGGGTAGAAAACTGCAGTACCACAGCGTGATGTCACAAAAATCTGGCTATTCAGATCTTGGTCACTGAGACATTCTATAATAGCAGAAACTTTTGTAAACTTGTTCCCAATTTTTCCTATTATAAATGACAATGATGAATATATTTGTACATAAGCAAGGAAGGTGGTGAATCAAACGATATAAGTTTTTGAAATCTGTTGATTAATATAGGTCACCTCATTGCTTCCAGAAAGATCAATCAATATAGATTCTGTGCTTGATCCTTTGCTGGGCAATCCAGGGAGATTTTAAATATAAATTAAAAATAGGGAAGTAGGATGTAGTTAATAGGACTTGCTTTCAACCTTTCTTTCCAGTTGGGATCGTTAGTGTGTAAATGGAGTAAGGGTAGAAAACTGCAGTACCACAGCGTGATGTCACAAAAATCTGGCTATTCAGATCTTGGTCACTGAGACTATCAAAGAAGGCAGAGTGGTTGAGCTGGCATTGTGCTAAGCATAGGATCTGGCCCGCAGAGAAGAAAGAACTTGAATAACAAGGAACAGTATCATCACAGTGATTACATGAGTGATGCTAAGCCTTTTCGTTCAGCAGTTTAGGTCAATGTTCTGACTGGACGGTAGAGGAGGTGACGAGTGATCCCTGGGTGCCACTGTGCCTTTGGTCCTGCCGTTGCTTCTGTTTGGGGGACTTTCCTTCTCAGCACAAGCCATTTTTCCTTGAAGGCCAAATTCATCTGTCAGACTCTGAAATCCAAACTTCTGAAGCCACTCTCTCCTCTGTTCCAGTCACACTGACTGGCACTCGTGTGCTGGCAAAGCCTCCTCACTAAAGCAGTGAGCTTTAGCCCTTGTGTCTCTTCTGACATGGTGTCTGGCACATAGTAAGTGCCAAGTGAATGAGAGACCTGATGGGTAACAGACCTGGTAAAAGCAGAACTTTAGGAAGATTAATACAATATAAATACATGGCTTTGAGGAGGGAAAGATTAGAAGCTTGAGAGGCAATGGGGTCACAAAGAGTCAGATACGACTGAGCGACTGAACTGAACTGAACCTTTATCAGTTATATGATTTGCAAATATCTTTTTCCATTCAGTAGTTTGCCTTTTCATTGCATTCATGGTTTCTTTGCTCTACAGAAACTTTTTCTTTTTAGTCTGATGTTGTCCCACTTGTTTATTTTGGCTTTTATTGCTCTTGCTTTTGGTGTCAAATCCAAAAATTATCACCCAGACCAACATCAAGGAGCATACCACCTATATTTTCATCTAGGAGTTTTATGGTTTCAAGTGTTATACATTCAAGTCTTTAATCCATTTTGAAGTAATTTTCGTGTCTCGTATAAATAGGATTCAGTTTCATTCTTTTGCATGTGGCTATACATTTTTCTTGATACCATTTATTAACACCATTATTTTAAAAAAATATTTGACAGTGCTGAGTCTTAGTTGAGACATTCATGATCCTTTAGTTATGGCACGTGGAATGTCGTTCCCTCAGTTCAGTTCAGTCACTCAGTCGTGTCTGACTTTTCACGACCTCATGAATCGCAGCACACCAGGCCTCCCTGTTCATCACCATCTCCTGGAGTTCACTCAGACTCACGTCTGTTGAGTCTGTGATGCCATCCATCCAGCCATCTCATCCTCGGTCGTCCCCTTCTCCTCCTGCCCCCAATCCCTCCCAGCATTAGAGTCTTTTCCAGTGAGTCAACTCTTCGCATGAGGTGGCCAAAGTACTGGAGTTTCAGCTTCAGCATCATTCCTTCCAAAGAAATCTCAGGGTTGATCTTTAGAATGGACTGGTTGGATCTCCTTGCAGTCCAAGGCACTCTCAAGAGTCTTTTCCAACACCACAGTTCAAAAGCATCAATTCTTCGGCGCTCAGCCTTCTTCACAGTCCAACTCTCACATCCATACATGACCACAGGAAAAACCATAGCCTTGACTAGACAGACCTTAGTCGACAAAGTAATGTCTCTGCTTTTGAATATATTATCTAGGTTGGTCATAACTTTTCTTCCAAGGAGTAAGCGTGTTCTAATTTCATGGCTGCAGTCACCATCTGCAGTGATTTTGGAGCCCCCCCAAATAAACTCTGTCACTGTTTTCAGTGTTTCCCCATCTATTTTCCATGAAATGATGGGACTAGATGCCATGATCTTCGTTTTCTGAATGTTGAGCTTTAAGCCAACTTTTTCGTTCTCCTCACTGGGGATCAAACCAAGGACCCCTGCATTGGAAGTGTGGAGTCTTAACCACTGGACTACCAAGGAGGTCCCTTGGTGCCAGTAATGAATATGTATTTTTGGCTCCTGTGTCATGAGCATGTTCACCATGTATGTGTGGGTTTCCTTCTGAGCTATCTGTTCTGTCAATCTATATGTCTGTTTTAATGGCAATACCATACAGTTTTGGTTAGTATAGCTTTGTAATATAGTTTAAAATTAGGAAGTGTGGTGTTTCCAACTTTGTTCTTTCTCAAGATCTATGTAGCTATAGAGAGTCTTTGATGATTCCATACAGATTTTAGAATTATTTCTGTGAATAATGCCAGCTTTGAATGTGTAGATTTCTTTGGATTGTATGGACATTTTAACTTTTAAAATTCTTCTATTCCTTGAGTGTGAACTATGTCTCCACTTATTTCTGTCTTTGATTTTTTCCTTCAGTGTGCTATAATTTTCAGTTATGTGCATTGAACACTTATAGATATTTAAGTTTATTTCATTTTTGATGAGAATATTTAAGTTCTGTTCTCTTTTGTACATGTTAAATATTTGTAGCTATTTAATTAGAATATGTTACAAGTCATAATCCATCCTTTAAATTATAGTGGTAGTCACCTTTTAAGAATGAAAATCACGTCATGCCATTTCTCTGCTTAGAATCTGTCAGTGATTTTCCATCATACTTAAAATAAGAACCCCTAGTCTAAATGGCAACCCATTGCAGCACTCTTGCCTAGAAAATCCCATGGACGGAGGAGCCTGTTGCAGGCTACTGTCCATGGGGTCGCAAAGAGTTGGACACGACTAAGCGATTTCACTTCACATCAGTCTTAGCTTATGAGGCTTCCACCAATGCTTTTCAACCTTAGCTGCCTATTGGAACCACCCAAGAAACTTCAAAAACTTTTCAGCGTCTAGCCCCCACCTTTAGAGAATATGAAGCAATTAGTTTGAGGTGGGACTCAGATGTATGCATTTTCACGAAAGTTGCTCAGTGGTTCTAACAGGAGCCGAGACTGAAAGACACTGCCCTGCTGATCTGACCCATGCCTGCCTCTCCAGCCGCCTCTCCCCGGCTGGACCCTCCGCTGGCTGTGCTCGTGTCGGCCTCACGGACTGCTTTCAGTCCCTTAATGCCGTCTAGCTTCTTTCTGCTTCAGAGCTTTCGCACAGGATGTTGCCTCCCCCTAGAGTGCTCTTCCCTTGATCTTCACTTGGCCTTTTATCATTCAGATAGAAACTTGGGTATACTTACTGAAAGCATCTTTGACCCATGGAGCTATTTGCTTATCACATTACCCAACATTTTCTGTGTACTGCTGACCAGTATGTGAGATATATACATTTTTTGTATTTTTGGGGCATCTCCTCCCTCCCTCTCCTTTTTTTTCTCAGCCTCTGTTCCTTTTCTTTGTCTGTTTTGTCCTTTCTCCTTCGAATGTAAGATCCATGTTTATCTTTTTCATTAACAGTCATCTCATCAGCACCTGAAACTGTGGCTTATGTGTAGTAACTAGGCAATCAATGTAGGAAGGAGTGCATAAATAAATTTTGAAAAATTTGCATTGTTTTTAAAGGGCCAGTTCAAATCTGACCTTTGTCAAAGTTTTCTTTACCAATTTCTTACTTGTTTCCATGTTTACTTTTTCTTTAAATTCTAAGATTAGAATTTCTTTTGTCATACAGTATTTTTGTATTTATTTACTTTTAATTGAAGAATAATTGCTTTATAATATTGTGTTGATTTCTGCTGTACATCAACATGAATCAGCCATAGGTATATACGTGTCCTGGCCCTCTTGAACCTCCCTCCACCTTCCATCCCATTCCACGCCTCAGGTTGTCATGTAGCACCAGGCTGAGTTCCATGCACTATATGGCAACTTCTCATTAGCTACCTATGTTACACATGGTAATGTACCTATGTCAATCATGTGCGCATGCTAAAGTCACTTCAGTTGTGTCCAACTCCCTGTGGACTGTAGCCTACCAGGCTCCTCTGTCCATGGGATTCTCCAGGCAAGAATACTAGAGTAGGTTGCCATGCCCTCTTCCAGGGAATCTTCCCCGTCAAGGGATTGAACCCACATCTCTTATGTCTCCTGCATGGGCAGGTGAGTTCTTTACCACTAGCACCACCTGGGAAGCCCATATTTCAGTCATTCAGTTCAATCAGTTCAGTCTCTCAGTTGCGTCTGACTCTTTGTGACCCCATGGACTGCAGCATGCCAGGCCTCCCTGTCCATCACCAACTCCCGGAGCTGACTCAAACTCATGTCCATTGAGTCAGTGATGCCATCCAACCATCTCATCCTCTGTCATCCCCTTCTCCTCCCGCCTTCAATCTTCCCCAGCATCAGGGTCTTTTCTAATGAGTCAGTTCTTCACATCAGGTGACCAAAGTATTGGAGCTTCAGCTTTAGCCTTAGTCCTTCCAAAGAATATTCAGGACTGATTTCCTTCAGATTGGCTGGTTTGATCTCCTTGCAGTCCAAGGGATTCTCAGTCTTCTCCAACACCACAGTTCAAAAGCATCAATTCTTTGGTGCTCAGCTTTCTTTATAGTCCAACTCTCGTATCCATTCATGACTACTGGAAAAGCCATAGCTTTGACTAAACGGACCTTTGTTGGCAAAGTAATGTCTGTGTTTTTTAATATGCTGTCTAGGTGGGTCTAACTTTTCTTTGAAGGAGCAAGCATCTTTTAATTTCATGGCTGCAGTCACCGTCTGTAGTGATTTTGGAGCTCCCCCAAAATAAAATCTCTCACTATTTCCATCATTTCCCTGTCTATTTGCCATGAAGTGATGGGACTGGATGCCATGATCTTCATTTTCTGAATGTTGAGTTTTAAGCCAACTTTTTCACTCTCCTCTTTCACTTTGGTCAAGAGGCTCTTTAGTTCCTCTTCACTTTCTGCCATAAGGGTGGTGTCATCTGCATATCTGAGGTTATTGAGATTTCTCCTGGCAGTCTTGATTCCAGCTTGTGCTTCATCCAGCCTAGCATTTCTCATGATGTACTTTGTGTATAAGTTAAATAAGCAGGGTGACAATACACAGCCTTGATGTACTCATTTCCCAATTTGGAACCAGTCTGTGTTCCATGTCTGGTTCTAACTGTTGCTTCTTGACCAGCATACAGATTTCTCAGGAGGTAGGTCAGGTGGTCTGGTATTCCCATTTCTTAAGAATTTTCCAGTTTGTTGTGGTCTACACAGTTTGATTGTATGATTTAGTGGTGTTGTTATACTTTTATTAGTGTCCTGAACTGTTAACCTAGATTTATTATTATAGATTAAAATATTTAAGTATTGGGATTTTGTTCCTTTGACTGATTCTGATTCAGCTGTTACTTATTAAATACCCACTAGGTGCTGGACATTATCTCATTTAATTCTAAGGATGTTTTATTCACTTCCTCCGTTTATCGTAAGTCTCAGAATTCGGATGGAACCCAGCTTTCCTCATACCTTGCCCATCCTTTCAGTTGTGCTGCTTTCGATGTTGGCTGACTAGAAGGAATTCGACTGCTGTTGCGTGAGCCCAAATGCCATTAACTGCTCCATGGGTCTTTCCTGAATTCTGAACAGGTTATTAGCACTTACCGCATCTTTGACTTTATACTTTATTTGTTACTACTATAAGGCAATGTTCTTTACACCCAAATAGATTGCTACTTTCCCACCTGTCAGACATTTGTGATAAAATGCAGCCAAGTTTGCAGTACCATTTGAATAACATGTGGTTCTTTAGTTTGTGTGTCTTGGGATTTTGCTCCTTACTATCTCTGCGTTTTTCCTTCCTTTTTGGAAGGAATGTATGTGGTTTTTAGCGTTTTATTTATTTGTCTGTGGCTGTGCTGCACGCAGGTTTTCTCCAGCTGTGGCGAGTGAGGTGCTCCTCACTGTGGTGCACGGGCTTCTCGTTACAGTGGCTTCTTGGCTCTCAGCGCCGGCTCAGAGCACAGACTCGGTAGTTGGCATGTGGACTTAGCTTCTGAGGCACATGGAGTCTTCCTGGACCACACCCATGTCCCTTGCCCTGGCAGGCGAATTGTTAACCACTGGACCACCAGGGAGTCCTTACATACTTAGTTTCTGTGAACATTTCTGAACAAGCTTTCGTTAAGTTGGTTTACTTTTAAAAAGTTATTATCCTTGGGTTGTTTATGGACAACAGGATCCATTCTGGCTGCCTAAAACTGAGAGCAATTTATTACAGAGATTAGGTAGCTTGCAGAATGTCTGGGAGAGAGAGGGTGCGGTGTTTAGATTTCACCCAGTTAGGAATGTCAGAGCTGGGAGAACTTCGGCCCTAACCATTCTGGAAGAGGGGCTTTCCTTGTGCTGGCTGGCACGTCGCTCTCACCGGCAGTTTCTTCAGTTCCCAGTTTTGTATATGGGAGAATGCTGGGTAGAACCTGGGTCATGTACCGAACTCTAGCTGTAAAGGCATCTAAGAAGTGATGTTTTTACTTTTCTAGCCTCTGTACCATAGCAAGGCTAGTAGAAAGGATTTGATTGGGTAAACTCACAGAATCCGTATTACATTTTTTGCACCGACTCTGACCTTGATTGTATATTTTATTGTATGACTTCATTAAGATGTCCTTTTGGTGGGTCACTTGTAAGATACTGCGTTTGACTTCTAGTTCGCCCCAAGCAGATGAATTTTGTTCTGCATTCATAGTATAAATCTTTAACTAGAGTGGATCATCTTGCAGTCGATCCCACTGGTTACAGTAAAGAGCTATAAATGATTCAAAATCAGCTTCTTCCATCAGTAGAGTAACTGAAAACAATCAGGGCAGTCTTGTGATGCCATCGTTATATACATAAAGGAAGCATTTATTATACTGGTGACTGGTTAAAAGTAGTTCCTTTAAAAGAACCTGAGGGAGAAGCATGAAAGAGTTTATAAGTAATTTTACAATATATGTAAAACAAGAGGCCTTTTTGTTTGAGATGAAACATAAATGACACAGGAATGTTGGCAGCATGCCTTGCATTTTGTTCACTGAGTATGCTTAGACTGTAAATAATGGCTTCATTTCTACTTTGGGACCTAGAAATTATTAATATTCTGTGTGTATGCAGTATTTATGCAGTATTCTGACCCTAATTGTTATGTACATAATTAATCCCTTATTGCAAAGCTAACATCATTTAGTTTTGGTGTATTCCTATATTCCCTAAATCTCAGATTTTCTTAGTAGTTATACTACTGGCAGGATATTTTCTGGTACGTAAGTTTTGTTCAGATAAGCAAAGTTTATTTGAAGTAGACCTAGAAAGACTACAAAATTCCAGCAAATTTCTTTTGAAAAAAAAAAAATCACTAATAATACTTACTTCCCCCAGTCAACAAAAAATTAAATGCCAATGGCTTATGTTTTTAACTCAGGAATAAGAAAATAAACAATAATATTCACCTAGAGATATAATTACTCTTAACTATAGCTAAAGCAGTTTCATCTCAATCTTTTATGTACATGTTTAAAGATATCTTTAAACAACAATAGAGACGAGCTGCTTTAGGGGTTATTTCAGGGAGCAGTAACATCAGTAGTTACTAATTCTTGCCAAAGAAGTCGATTGAGGAAACATTTGTGGAGGGTACCCTGAACGGTGTGCAGTAGGTCCATCCCTTTCTTAGCACTACGCTATATACATGAGTTGATTAATCCAGACTGGCTCTCTCTCTGGGGAATTTCTTTTACTTTAATTTGTTGCTCTATCTGTCTTAATAATATTCTTGAGGACAGCCCGGCTCCTTTGCTTATTAGTTGTGTGTCCTTAATTGGGTAAAATGAAGGCAATAATTTTACCTATCCTTTAAGATTATAAGGAGGACATGAGTTAATTTATGTGAATTACTTCTTGCCTAGTAAAACCCGCCATAAGTATTAGCTGCTGTAATTATTGTTGCTTCTATTTTTAACTCCTTAACACACTGTTCTTTCTCTGATAGACCATGAAACAAGTCTCTCAGTCTCCTTATCAAGAACTGTAGTTCTGCTGCTTTTTTGGTGTCAATGCTGTAGAATTAAAGCTTATTAATGAATAACTTTTTTAATGTCAGTGTTTTTGTGTGTTAGAAATTAGATTAGATTCACATTTTAGATTCTTCTTATATGTTTTGTGGGTCATCTTTACCTTTCTTGGTTTCATCTTCTCTTGTTTTCTTTAACAACTTATTTTAAATTTTATAATGTATTATACATATTTTTGGAAGTCAGCTTGCTTCTGAAACTCTTTGGGGTTCATAAATATGGTAAAAAAGTGTATTTTAAAATCTAGTTGAGGTCATAGTTTGTATATAGTTCAATATCATAATTTTGAGATGTGTATAAGAGACAGTTGTTTCCACTGCTTCTCCATCTATATCCAATGAAGTGATGGGACCAGATGCCATGATCTTCATTTTCTGAATGTTGAAATTTAAGCCAACTTTTTCACTCTC